>OVBA01001046.1:0-50192 GCA_900406435.1 Lepidium aucheri | reverse complement strand
TCGTGATCCTCTCTTTGCAGTCCCTTGTATCACAGCCGACAAGAAATAGAGCACAGCCATCTTTAATGCATCTCTTGAATAATGATGCATTCTCAGAAACTTCTTCTCAACTTCTTCCTGTGTCACTCGCCTATTTTTGAAATGCTTATCCACAAACCTAAAATCTCCCATATCTTCATGATTATTAGGGTACTCATGAAAATGTAAACCGGATATAAGTGCGTGCTCTCTCAGTGAATATCTGATTGGTACCCCATTAACCACAAACCATTCTTCTTTCGTCTTCAATGTACGAGCCCTCCGCATTAGCATCATCCACATGCCCATTGTCCGGTGGTTTTCATCCCTAGGCATGTGGAAGAAGTGGCAGAACTGAGGATGATCATAGAACCATTGCTTCTCATGATCATGAAGCATTTTCTCGATATTCTCCACAGCCTTTGCAACGTAGCACCTAGTGGCAATCTTTATTGTCTTCTTATACTCAGTTGTGGGCAAGTACATACTCAGCGGTTCCATTACTTGAGTTCCCTCATTCATTGACTCCTACAATATAAACATATATTTGAAAGAGTAGTGAGTCACTTCTATAACAGAACAAACGAGAAACAAATGAGAATACAATGAAGAAAACTGCATCACTGTTACACAAACTAATCTTAATAGTTCAGTGAAAAATTTATCTTTGCTGTGAAAGTAGTAAGTAAGCTTAACAATTCACTTTAGTCGGTATTTCTGTGTTAATGGAATCTACAGTCAACAAAAAAGAAACAGACAAGCTGTATTCAGCTGTAAGTGAAAGTTGTCAATATAAGGCACTGAAACTTATCTTATAAACAGAAAGAAACATCAATGCAGAAATAAAAATAGATAGTCATGGTGAGACAAAAGCCTATGTAAGTAATGCTCATGTTTCTCTATTTTCAGGGTCAAGTACAATTGTCTGTTTGTATCACAAGACTATAAATGCAACTACCACTGGATAACTCTTTACTTATCTTTTTTGGCAAACAAGAACAGAGAGTGAAAAATACTATTCAATTTTTCCTACTCACTATGGATGTTAAGGAAACAGTTGTTATACCATAATGAAAAACATTGGTATTCAATCGAAATTCAGAAAAAAAATTTCAAGAAAGCAATCACACTTCTATTCATCTCTTGAGAATCTAGCAATCACATGGATATGAGAAGTGAACAAAGTTACACCAGAACAAGTTATAGAATTCAAGAACGATCATTGAAAAGTTACAACATAACAAGTTATAGAATTCAAGAACGATCGAACCAGTTATAGAATTCAAGAACGATCTATTAGACAACCAATCACAGTGGGAATCCATCACAGTTGACACATCTAAATATCGCAGATTCAAGAGTGGTCTATTACGAAATTCAAAACAAACTTCCAAAAACAGTTCACGATTCACAGATTTTGCAATTCCATTCTAAACAAATCATTGAGAAATCTATACTACCACGNGAAATCTAGATTGAGAGGAATGTGGAGGACGACTTACATGGACATCTTCGTCTCCTCTCGCCGGCGATTCAATTGCTTCGTCTCCCTCTCCCGTCTCTACTTCTTCCGGAACTCCATCTCGCGCATCTTCTTCTTCGATTACTCTCCCAGCTCGCGGAGAATCAAATTTCTCACTGTTCTCTACTTTGTCTTCTATCGCCGGAGGATCAATGGCAGTCTCTGCATCTTTCTCTGCATATTCCTCTCCGTCGTCTCTCACCAGAGGAGACTGGAGTTTCTCTGCATCTTCCTTGTCTCTCGCTCCTGCTGGATGTTTCCATATGCTCCAACTTGATACATCACGCCGTCCGCTCGAGCCAGCCCCTTCATATCGTCCGTTTCCCCTTCTCGCGGCCATATGCTTTATCCGAACCATTTTTATCAAAACCATTGCCTGAATTGGATGAATTCGCCGGTGAAATCGCAAGTTTGGAGGAGAATTTAGGGTTTCGATTTTTAACAGGAGGAGGAATCGGAAAGACCGATGGAAGGAGTGAAAAGAAGAATCAATCTCGGTTGGATTTGATTAAACCCGATTAATTTTCGGTTTGTAACAAATTATTAAAATCTTTGGTTTTTTGGTCGGTTTTCGAGTTTTACCAATCGGATCCGGGTTAACCCACAAATACCCTGGTTGGATCCTCTAAATCAAATGCTAACATCGTAAATCTACCCTAATTTTTTTAAAAAACGAATTATTTTAATGGCTCAATATTGAGGGGAGTAAATTAGACATATTTTTTTTCATATGAGAGCATTATAGCCATTGATCCGAACTAACCAGCACATAAAACAGTCGAAGCATGAACAAAATTGGATCTGTTGTACATCTAAACCGCATGCGAAGAAGAAGGACAAAAATTAAAAAACTTTGGAAAAGAAAAAATCATATTGCAACAATGGACCCTTTTCGTTTATATCAGGAAACAGAAGAAACAAAATAATAGCTACCCATTTTTGTAATAGAGACCTTGAGAAGAAAGACGTTTAGATCAACAGGAACAACAGATGTTGTAGCCAACGTTGCGAAATTAGGAGGATGCCTGCATAATTAATTTTGTGAAGAATCATAAGTGAAATAGTTTTAACATTAACTCATCATAATCAATCTTGCTAACTAATCAAACCTCATCCAACGCGTGCTAAAATCACATCCAGATTCAGCAGCCGTGGCGACATCTTGATGGAAACGTTGTTTCTCTAACAAAGTCAAGAACCCTGAAGCGGAATTCTCATCCTGTGGAAGACTCAGAGCCGACATATTTCTCCATATTAAAACTCTTTATTTGAGCAAATTCGGAAAAAAATGATAGGGACGAGACAAGAAGAAACACACGAAAACAGAGGATTCAGGTCGTGGCATGTTCCTGAATTGAAGAGGACGAATGGGTTTGTCAATTAAAGAAGAAAGCCTTCGAAGAGCCATCGCCATGGCCATGGCCATTAAGAAGAAGACCAAAATCACAAATAAAAAAATAGGAAGAAGAAGAAACCGTACGAATCTGATTTAAAGTCGAAGAAGAAGAAGACAACAAAGCATTCTCTGGTTCACGTGATTTTGATTTTCTGACTCTATTGTGTCGTTTTCTGGGTATTGATTGATTAAAAACCCTCTATTTTCTCAGACTTTGGATCTGGGTTTTTGAGAAGAGAAGAAAAAAATGAATATTGTCTTTGTGTTCTTCTTTGTTGTATTGCTCTGCAATGCTTGAGTTTGTCTTCTTCTTCATCTCTAAGTTTTGCAAATAGCATAAAACGAAAAGAAGCGAAATGAACTGTTATTTGAAAAGGAAAATGGAATAATGGTGCGGAGTATGTGTTAGTGGGGAGGATATTGGATAGAAAAAAACGTGGACAACTGATTGTTGTTAACTGTATTACTAAACAAATAATAAAAAGACTCAAATGCAATTACATAATGGGGCTTTCGTTAATTTTTTACAAACTAAGGTTCAAAAAGTAAGGAACTTCTGTTTTACTAAATTTAGATATAAAATTTTATCAAACAAATTCTCTTAATATTCGGTTAAAGTAATTAAATTTACATCGAATAATCTTTGCTAAGGGACTTTAAATCATAAAGCATATGTTTTTGCTCATAATGTTAAGGTAGTCTCTTATGATTCGTCCTTTGTAAACACTAAACCTTCTAAACCTTCTAATTTGTTTTCAAGTATCGTTTAATGAAATTAAAGTTGACAAAATAATGGAATAAAGTGAAACTGAAAAAAAAACAAATTACCTACTTTTTATAAAATATACATAAACTAAATCAAACCGAATATATAACTATGACCATTGGGATAGTTTTTCCAAATACATTACCCGAACCAAATCCGAAATGTGCAACTGACACCAAGCGCTATCTATATATACTTAGTAGGGAAAATGGCCTAAATCTTAATGAACTTTTAACACAGTACCGATTTCTTAATAAACTTTTGAACCCGTCTTAAATTTTAATTTAATGCTTAAAAATTTAAAAAACCTACATGAACTTCCTAATTGTGGCCGATTTCTACATTGACCGTCAGTCAACGGTTAAGTCTCCGTTATTACATAGATGGCCGACACGTGTACTACTGATTAAGCGACACGTGTATAGTAAAATTAAAAAATAAAATAAAAACCAAAAAAACTGGAAAAAAATCAAAAAAATCCAAAAAAGATTTGGGAAACTAAAGAAAAAATTTAAAAATTTAAGGAAAATATATATGTAAATATAAAACGAAAATAAAATTTTAAAAAAGAAAAAATAAGAAAGTAAAAATAATTTTTTAAAAATCAAGAAAAATATGAAAAAAAACTACTAAAAATTTTAATAAAAAATTAATATAACCCATTACAACCTAATTAAACAAAAATAAACACGATAACTAACCGAATAATACAAGCATAAGACAACTTGACTATTATCATAATCCACCCAATTCGAAAATTTTTATCTCTAAAACTTCAATTCAAAATTTGTCACAAACCCTAGAAATTTTCAACAAATCAAATGTTGTTGGTATGGTAATAGGTACACCTACATAAATAAATTGTCTGAGGCACCTAGTGTCAGAAGCACTTATAATGTTATAAGCATCGACTGTGCTTCATCAATATCAAAAATATATGAGATAGCTAAACAGGTTAATATATTTTCACGGTGATTATGCAGCATTAGTAGACATTTTTGAAATTAAATGGTTTTGAATGTCATTTGAATTTTTTATCAATAATTAGATTGACTAAACTTGATTTCAATTCATAACTCAAAATACATCTTTTCAAACCACTAACAACATCATATGGGATTACTCGATCCTTTGAACTCGAATTCCACTGGAAATACTAATTAAATGCACTTTAACTAGTTGGCAAAAGCTACTTTCCATGCAGTATTTTTGTAGTTTTAATTAAAACCTACTGATATATATAATGTTTCACAAAAAATCAAATGAATTGCATAAAATTTCTTTCTTATTTGCAAGTGGCATTTAACCTAGTGACAGATAATAAGTCCACTAAAACATACACATTTGTACATCCAAGGATCAATTCCTAACACCTACATTATATATATCTTTCTCAATGAATTGTCTTAAATTGGTCGTATACAATGAATAACTTCACAATTATATATATATATATATATATATATATATATAAATATATATTAGCCAAATACCTCATCCGGTCACACCCATATTCATCCAAAAGACCGGATGACTTATCCAATCTATAATCATGCAGCTGTCCGTACATGTATGTACATGTGTGCGGTATGTCCGTACAATTCCAAATAAGGCCGCATGATTATGCCAAGTTACATCACCCAATCATTAAAAGGCAGAAGCCAATCCTTGGAGATGACCGTTGGAGGATAAGGTTGAAAAGAGCCACCAAAGGATAAGGTCTATACGTAAGATGACCGTTGCGGAAAAGCATTTTTTGCTTTATGGACCACATGGAGCCTTATCTTGTAGATTCATTGTATCTAGTCAATTTTACAATAATGTATCCATTGTAAGCTAGCATATATATACATAAGCTGATGTGACCTGCCGGTTTATGGAATGAAAATATTCTTCTTCCATTTCTCTCTAGTCTCTTATCATTAATCTCTCATTTCTCTCAACTCTCAAAACGTTTCCGCAATCTATCCTTCATGGTATCAGAGCCAGGTTGACTTTGATCCTGGCTCATTTCTAATCTCTATTCGCCTATTCTCAAAACCTTAAGCTCACCTATTCATCCGCTCTGGTCCTTTGTCCGATTTATCTGTACAAATCTACCATTGTCACTCTCGGTTAAAGCTTTAAACTTTAACCATTTTCTAGCAGAAAGATCCATCCTTTCTCTTAGAAACATCTTAAAAACCACCTCTCTGACCCCTGGGAGAAGAAAGTCGAAGGGTTTCTCAAGATTCAAGCAAAAGTCTGCAACTTTTTCAAGTTTTCATCCGTTCAAATGGAAACCAACAAGCATATCTTTGTTCCGATGATTCTCAAGGGTATAAACTATCTCCTTTGGGCTCGAACCATCAAGACCACTATCTGCAGCCACAAAGGGTATTGAACCCACGTTGTGAAGAACAAGCAAATCAAGTATGACCCTTCTAGCGAAGAAGAAACAGATGCCAGAGAAACCCTTGAAGAAGAGGACGAATGGTTCTTAATGGACCAAGTGGTTCTCTCTATCATTCAGAACTCCTTGGATCCATACATCCTTGAAGGCTATGCCTACTGTGACACCGCCAAAGAGCTTTGGGACACACTTAAGAACGTGTATAGAAATGTCTTAAACCTCACCCGGGTCTTTGAAGTGAAGAAAGCTCTCATCAACCTTATGCAAGACGGGATAGAGTTCACCGAGTACTTTGCAAAATACCGATCTCTTTGGACAGAGATGGATATGCTAAGACCAACAATCATGGATCCAAGGGAGATCTGGGAAAGGAACGAATAAGATAAAGTGTTTTGGCTCCTCCTCAACATCAATCCCGCCTTCAACGATCTTGTGAAGTCGATTCTCCGAGAAAACAATCTCCCAACCCTTGAATAAACATGTGCAATGATCCAAAAGGAGCAAGGATCTATTGGCATGATGGGAGGCAAGGGTAATGTGGGTCTCCTTACGGCTAACAAGGGCATATTTGAAGGCAACAAAGTCGAGGCCTGCAAGAAGCTTGTTTGTGAGCATTGCAAGAAGAAGGGACATATCAAGGAGAAGTGTTGGCTCCTCCATCCTCACCTCAAGCCCGCAAAGTTCAAGGAACCAAAGGGAAACATAATACAAGAAGATCTAGAAGACTCAACCGCCATTCCATCCGAGACACCACAAAAATCCGAGACTCTCACGACAGCCTCCTTTTCCTTCCAAGGAGAAACACTCAAAAAGGCTGACCTTGAGGCGTTTATCAACTCCCTTAAGTCACTTAAGGATTCCGGTATCATTTTCTACTCTCATAAACCTTTTAAGCCAGTTATTGTTAATTCAGGAGCATCTCATCATATGATAAGAGACTCTAGGCTAATTAGCAATGTAAAACCAGCTGTAGGTAGTGTGACAATTGCTAATGGTGCTAAGGTATTGGTTAGTGGTGTAGGGAATTTAGATCTCTTTGATAAGAAGTCAAAGGCATTTCTTTTACCCGAATTCACCTCTAATCTTGTCTTGGTTAGGAAAGCGACTGTGTATCTTAATTGTTACGTGATATTTGGCCCCAATGATGTTGAGTTTCAGAATATTGAAACCGAAAGCTTGCTTAGAAGAGGAACTATCAAGGATGGACTCTATATTCTTAAAGACCGCAACCTTTTAGCTCATTTTAGTTGTAGTGATGTTATGTGTTCAAACTGGGTTGTTGGTAGCTTGAGTAGTTTTGTTTGGCATGCTACGCTTGGTCACCCTCACTCTTGTGCTTCGGAACTTATGTTGCCTAATTTTTCTTTAGACAATTTTGATTGTGAAGCTTGTGTTTTAGGCAAACATTGCAAATCGGTTTATCCTCCTTCATCTAGTCTTTATGAGCATTGTTTTGATGTTGTTCATTCTGATATTTGGACATCTCTATGTTAATCTAGAGATAATCACGAATATTTTGTCACTTTCATCGATGAGAAATCTAAATACACTTGGATAACCTTGATGTCATCTAAAGATAGAGTCTTTAACGCATTCAAGAACTTTGAAAGTTACATAACTAATAATTTCAATGTTAAAGTGAAGGTGTTGAGAATCGATAACGGAGGAGAGTATATGGGAAGAGCGTTCCAAGACCACTTGATCAACCAAGGGATACTACATCAAACGAGTTGTCCATATAATCCACAACAAAATGGAGTTGCGGAGAGGAAAAACCAATATTTGATGGAAGTCACCCGGTCCATAATTTTCCACATGAATGTTCCCAAAAGATTTTGGGGAGGTGCTATGATAACCGCCTGTTACTTAATAAACTGGATACCAACCAAAATCCTCAAGAATGCATCTCAATTTGAGGAACTAAACAAAACCAAACCTTCCTTAAGTCACTTATGAGTGTTTTGTTGTGTGTGCTTTGTATTAGTGCCCAGAGAGCTAAGGAATAAGTTAAAAGCACAAAAAGTAGAAAGTGTATTTTCGTTGGATACTCTTCTACTCAAAAGGGATACAAATGCTTTGATCCGGAAACAAGACGGGTATATGTGTCTCAAGACGTCAAGTTCTTCGAAGATAAGGGGTACTTTGGAGAAAAAAATTGGAATGAGTTGGAAGGATTGTTCGAACCATCTCTAGATTGGGCTGCAATCCTCAAGTTTCTCCTTGACCACCTAGGCGTCCAAACAGAACCAAATGACCAGCGGACTCAGGTCCCAGGATCGATGGCTTCCGACCCCTCAAGATCGCCCGCAAACTGTACCATATATTGCACCAAGACTTGTACCGCAACATGTACCGCAACCAAAGAACATCCATACAGAACAGCTGACCCATCGTCTGATCGCGATACTCTGGACAAGCAAACTGTTCAGTCTCCTAGCCCAGCCAACAGTTCGGATGAGCAAACCCAATGCGATCCGGACGAGCGATCCTCGTGGATAGTTCATGATGAACCACAAGTGGGCAATCCGGTACAAGCATTCACTCACCATAATGACACAACATCTAGCCCCGGGTAAGCCACAATATCTTGATAACAAGATTTTACTCAGTTTTTCAAATCCTATTACACTAATGTGTCGATGTAGTGTAATAGGTTGTCAATCCAACTGGGAATGTAGTTATCACTCAGAATGCAGCAAACTATTCTAATTCAAGCCAATCAAAGTATGGTTATCTAACAACCTAGATCGAACTTAAAATAAAAGTAAACAAATCAATCAGTAATAACAAAGAAATTAAAACAAAGCAGTAGACAGTAGAGTTAAGAGTGAACTTAACGCAAGGTTAGAAAACAGGTTCCTGAGGAGTGAGTATCATGGATCAGCGTGACTCTTGGCCAACTAGGCGCTTGACAATACTCAATAAAGCTAATCTCTAGGCAGCGAGAACAATAATAGTGAATCCACTCTCGTGGCAAACAGATTCGAGTTGACTACTAACAGACCCTATTGCCATAACCGTTTGATAATCTACCTGGCATGAACAATCAACCAGCTTAAAGCCAATTCACACCTCGGACATTTGATCCCTCAAGCTGATTGTGCAAATCTCTGAAATTGTTCAGTCATACGCTCTATCAAACACCTATCCGATGCTAGAGCGTCTTAGAACAAGCTCCAGTTGATCAGAATGAAGCTAGTAATTAAAGCACCAAAACATAAGAGATCCTAATAATTCTAACCTCAAGCAACCTAGAAAACCTAAGCTTCGCGCTGACCTAACTCATCCTCAAGAGCCCTAGGTAACTACTGAGAACTCGTGAAATCAACGCTAAACATGAATTCAATATTAGATAACATAGATGATAGGCTTGAATGAATATTGAAATCAAAGCTAAACGTAAAACTGAATTGCATAAAATAACTCAAAATCGAAAGGTTTCGTTCTGAGATTACAAAAGCTAAAAAGTCTGCTTGCTCAAAAAAATAGTAAACACTTTGATAAAACTTAGATGATCATTATCCTCACAACCCAGGGTTTTTATACTTAGATCCTTACTTAACCCGAAGATAGAAAGATGATAAAGTATTTTCCCAATCCAGCCCATCAACTTCAGTGGCCCATCTAGAGAAAGATAAGGCTTCACTTCGCACAAGAGTGAATAGAGAAGCTCCAACGCATTTTGAGTCTCACTTGCAGCTCTCTTCCATCTCGAGTCCATCGCCAAACTCCAATGCATACTCGAGTATAGGGCGAAGCTCGACTTCAGTAGTTGTGTTCAAGCTCATCATCCAGTCCCAATGTCTCCACAACGTCCAGAGTGCTCCAAGTATGTTCTCCGAGTACCTACAATTCTTTTTATGCAACATGTATGCAATTCTACGCAATGCATGAAATATGAATCTAAAAGACATCTAAAGAGGTGCAAATATTGTGAATACGAATATAAAGTGTGCAAAGATATACCTCTAAACCATACTAAAATACACATATATCAACTCCCCCAAACTTGGCTTTTGCTTGCCCTCAAGAAAATGTGTAAAACTAGTCTGGAGAAGAGGTTGCAATGTCGGGAACTCAAAACCGAAAACAAGCTCAAACGAACGTGGAATTCAAGGTCCTAGTTGCGAGTTCTAATGGTGCAGTTCAAACAAGCCTTACTTAAAAACTTTAGCCAAGACTATCACAGTTTAATCTAAGCTCAGCCACAACCTAATCACGCATTCAAATCAACATATTCTCTTAACATTCATTAGTTTAGTAAACGTGAATCATGTCTAAGCATCACTAGAGAGATTGTTTGGCTAAGGGTTTGGTCGAGAGATTAGAATGATCTCTTTTTCTGTAACTGTTCAAGTAATGTGCACAAAGGATCACTCATGAATGAACTGAAATTTAGCATGTACTAAAGGTGAGAACCAATAGGCGCATAAAAATCCATGATCTTATCTACCCGCTGCACCCAAAATGAGTCTCATGCTAACCAAATCTACCCCAGAAAACGATCCTATGCTACCCGCTCATTTGGTCATTTTTTTTCTTTCTTCCCATATTGGATCATCAACTTTTGCCTTCCATTTTTAGTCTAAGGCGGTGGACTTCTAAACTCTTCTTCTAGTAGTTTTGGGTTTCTCAATACATTTTCTGCTTTAATTTTGTTATTAGTTTATCTAGAAATTTTAAGTCTTCTTCTTTTTACTGCACTTAGAACATTTTACAATAGCATTCCCAAGACTTCCACTAGATTATTATACACTTTTTTTTCTGCCCTTTCTCTTTCTATTGGTTCTTTTCGTTCCCATTCATTTCATATCTTTTTCCGCTTAAACTCGAGTGATTCCCATTTCAAACCTAAGCTAACCCTAGCCCTAGTCTGCTCTAAAAAGTGTGGACCAGAAACTACATAAGACCATGGCTTTATCGGCTTTCACCTAACGCCTTATACCGAGTTCAGACAAAAAATCGGCCTCACATTCACACACAAGCAATACATGGTTTGAAAGAAGTCAAGATGTGGCAAGGTGGGAATTCTACTTCGATAACAAGGTAGAAGCATAAAGGGGAAAGATAATCCAAGTATTTTGTTCTATCCACAAGCTCTAGATTGCTACAAAGACAGAATAATTAATGTTTAGTTTAATGCTTATCACTTAGTGAGGACAGGCGTCAAATCAAAACATGTTCAATCATGGCGTGAGACTTATACTAAACCTTCCTAGCATGGTTCAGTCTAAACTTTCAGACAAACATGGAATGCAACAAAAAACTTAGAAACTAGGGCCTTGAATCTAGCAAGTCAGCCAGCAATTTTAAGTGGATATAATCCTCATAATTCCCTATGAATGTAGACTCGATCCTACATGATAAAGAAATTTTTTTTATGCAATATGTGTTAAAGATGTGAAATAAAACTAAGAACACAGAAAATGAAGTTAGTATCCTCTAGAACCCTCCCTTAAACTTGAATCACACGGTCCCTTGTGTGCATAAAAGCGTGAAGGAGAATTCCAGATTAACAAGCAAGAAACAAATATGTGATGGTATATACAAAAGAGTGTGGAGCAGGTACCTTCGTCTAACGCCTTCCAAACAAGGCCCACCAGGCTGGATCCATATCCATGCTGTCGTTCTGAGGTTGAGGCTCTTGTTGGTAGTGGAAGAAGCTCGATGTGCTTTCTAATGGATCCAAGAAACTCACAGTCGGTTGTGCCAAAACGTCCTGTTGTTGGACCTCTGCACTGACATGTTGCGACTCATTGCTTGTGCTTCTTCTTCTTTGGATCCTGGTCGACGATCTCTTGCGCAATGGCAGCTCTGCACTCGCCTCGGGTTATGACTCTGAAGCGCCTGTGAGAGCATAATTGTACATAGAACTGTAAGGTTCCATCGAATGCAAAAAGTTTTCAGTCGAGTTAAGGTCAGAATTCATGAAATCAACGCTAAACACAAAATCAATATTAGATAATATAGATGATAGGCTCAAATGAATATTGAAATCAATGCTGAACGTAAAACTGAATTGCATAAAATAACTTGAAATCGAAAGGTTTTGTTCTGAGATTACAAAAGCTAAAAAGTATGCTTGCTCGAAAAAATAGTAAACACTTCGATAAAACTTAGATGATCATTATTGTCACAACCTAGGGTTTTTATACTTAGACCCTTACTTAACGCGAAGGTAGAAAGATGATAAAGTATTTGCCCAATACAGCCCATCAACTTTAGTGGCCCATCTAGAGTGAGATAAGGCTTCATTTCGCACAAGAGTGAATAGAGAAGCTCCAACAAATATTTAGTCTCACTTACTGCTCTCTTCCATCTCGAGTCCATCACCACACTGCAGTCCGTACTTGAGTATAGGGTGAAGCTTGACTTCAGTAGTTGTGTCCAAGGTCATCATCCAGTCTCAATGTCTCCACAATGTTCAGAGTGCTCCAAGTATGCTCTCCGAGTACCTACAACTCTTTTTATGCAACATGTATGCAATTCTACGCAATGCATGAAATATGAATCTAAAAGACATCTAAAGAGGTGCAAATATTGTGAATACGAATATAAAGTGTGCAAAAATACCTCTAAAACATACTAAAATACACATATATCAACTCCCCCAAACTTGGCTTTTGCTTGCCCTCAAGCAAATGTGTAAAACTAGTCTGGAGAAGAGGTTGCAATGTCGGGAACTTAAAACCAAAAACAAGCTCAAACAAACGCGGAATTCAAGGTCCTAGTTGCGAGTTCTGATGGTGGAGTTGAAACAAGCCTTACTTTAAAACTTTAGCCAAGACTATCACAGTTTAGTCTAAGCTTAGCCACAACCTAATCACGCATTCAAATCAACCGTGAAAAATGTCTAAGCATCACTAGAGAGCTTGTTTGGCTAAGGGTCTGGTCGATAGATTAGAATGATCTCTTTTTCTATAACTGTTCAAGTAATGTGCACAAAGGATCACTCATGAATGAACTGAACTTTAACATATACTAAAGGTGAGAACCAATAGGCGCATAAAAATCCATGATCTTATCTACGCGTTGCACCCAAAATGAGTCTCATGCTAACCAAATCTACCCCAGAAAACGATCCTATGCTACCCGTTCATTAAGTCATTTTTTTTTCTTTCTTCCCATATTGGATCATCAACTTTTGCCTTCCATTTTTAGTCTAAGGCGATGGGCTTCTAAACACTTCTTCTAGTAGTTTTGGGTTTCTCAATACATTTTCTGGTTCAATTTTGTTATTAGTTTTTCTAGACATTTTAAGTCTTCTTCTTTTTACTGCACTTAGAACCTTTCACAATAGCATTCCCAAGACTTCCACTAGATTATTATACACTTTCTTTTTCTGCCCTTTCTCTTTCTATTGGCTCTTTTCGTTCCCATTCAATTTATTTTTTTTTCCGCTTAAACTCGAGTGATTCACATTCCAAACCTAAGCTAACCACCTAGCCCTAGTCTACTCTAAAAAGTGTGGACCAGAAACTACATAAGACCATGGCTTTATCGGCCTTCACCTAACGCCTTATACCGAGTTCAGACCAAAAATAGGCCTCACATTCACACACAAGCAATACATGGTTTGAAAGAAGTCAAGATGTGGCAAGGTGGGAATTCTACTTGGATAACAAGGTAGCACCGTAAAGGGGAAAGATAATCCAAGTATTTTGTTCTATCCACAGCTCTAGATTGATGAAAAGACAGGATAATTAGCGTTCAGCTTAATGCTTATCACTTAGAGAGGACAGGCGTCAAATCAAAACATGTTCAATCATGGCGTGAGACTTATACTAAACCTTCCTAGCATGGTTCAGTCTTAACTTTCAGATAAACATGGAATGCAACAAAGAACTTAGAAACTAGGGCCTTGAATCTAGCAAGTTAGCCAGCAATTTTAAGTGGTATAATCCTCATAATTCCCTATGAATCTAGACTCAATCCTACATGATAAATAAATTTTATTTTATGCAATACGTGTTAAAGATGTGAAATAAAACTAAGAACACAGAAAACGAAGTTAGTATCCTCTAGAACCCTCCCCCAAACTTGAATCACACGGTCTCTTGTGCGCATAAAAGCGTGAAGGAGAATTCCAGATTAACAAGCAAGAAACAAATATGTGATGGTATATACAAAAGAGTGTGGAGCAGGTACCTTCGTCTAACGCCTTCCAAACAAGGCCCACCAGGCTAGATCCATACCCATGCGGTCGTCGTGAGGTTGAGGCTCCTGTTGGTAGTGGAAGAAGCCCGATGTGCCCTCTAATGGATCCAAGAATTTCACAGTCGGTTCTGCCAAAATGTCCTATTGTTGGACCTATGCACTGACATGATGCGGCACATTGCTTGTGCTTCTTCTTCGGGTCCTGGTCGACGATCTCTTGCACAATGGCAGCTCTGCACACACCTCGGGTTGTGACTCTGAAGCGCCTATGAGAGCATAATTGTACATAGAACTGTAAGGTTCCATCGAATGCACAATGTCTTTAGTCGAGTTAAGGTCAAAATGCGGGTATTGAGGGAGTATATGCTGCTGCTTGAAATGTTGTGCTGTCTCCTGCTGCTCAATCTGAGGCATCGGTCGATGGGCTTGTGCTGATGCCCTACGAGATTGTTAGGAGTATAAGCACCGAATAGATTGCCGTGAGGTGGAAGCAGAGCATCTGAGAGCTGGTGAAGTTGGTTCTCTGAGGTTTGGGGGGGGTCAAACGCCTTTCTCTCTGAGAGCTGGAGCTGAATTTAAACGAGTTCGTGAGGTTTCTGATCTGCTTGGCGTTCTATTTACACAATATCTGCAATAGACCAATACGCTTCTGAGCAGCCTCTAACCCCTTTGACATTTTCTGATCGTGATACTCATCAAAATAATAGCATTCTGACTCTCCAAGGTCCTCTTTAGCGAGTTCAGCTTCCCGTGTTGATCTGTTTCATCGAACTCTAGCTCCACTAAGGCACTCCACTATAGATAAGAATGCAACGTTCCTTTCGAGTGCAAGCGCAATGTACTCCGTGTTTGGGAGCAAAATCCTCGAATCAGTTGTTGCACCTGTCGGCCTAAACTTATACAACCAGACTCCTCTGCACGGCCCCTTCTTTAAAATCTTGTGCTACACAAGATAAGCAATATCAAGATATTCTGGAGCGATTGGTTTTGACCTCATAGTCACGCTACATGCCTCCAAAATCCTCCTGACGATCCCGCCAACACATGAGAAATTGTATTGTTTTCACCCTGTATGTGTTGCGTGGGTGAGAGACAAACTGCGTTAACCCACAATTCGCAAACATCAGATCCACATCCTTGGCGATGCCAAGCTGCACCATCGTTTCCTTGTGGATGTATCTCGTTCGAGCTACACTCATCACCCTAAAATCCTTGAGCGCGTCTTGGCAAGTCAGAGTCTGTGGCATGCTCCCGATGTTCCAATCATCGATACTGTCGTCATATTCCTCTATGCTACTGGTGTCTTCCATAGAAACGTCTCCCTCCGGTTTTTCTCTGATGGCTTTGCCTTTACGTCTTGCAGCTCTACGTTGTCCCAATAGCTCTGACGGCGATTTGTCATCCTCAACGTCTATTGGAGACTCCTCCACCATAGATAGTGTAAGCATTCTTCTAGATGAGCCCTCTCCCGACTTCCACATTCTGAGCAATCTGTAAGCAGTTCAACGGTTGCGGAGCTTGAAACAGTTTCGAATTTGGACGTTGTTGTGTTGAGATGAAAGCGAGTCGTGGTGGCCGCGCATGGTGACAGCGCGTGGTGCGCATGGTGACGGCGTGTGGTGCGCATGATAGCCGTGTGTGTCGGTGCGTGAAAGCCACATGTGGCAATATCGTGTACAAAATCGAGTCTTGTACCGGCTTCAGGATGGCAGAGTGGCTTGGCGGTGTGTTTAAGTCAAGTGTTTATTGGCTTCAAGATGGTGGTGTAGCTTGGCGGCGTGTGGAATTCGAATCGTGTCGGTGCTACTTGAGCAAAGAAGGAGCACCACTCGATTTCAGCTTGAGCAAAGAAGGAGCGACACACGGTTTCGACTTGGCATAAAAGGAGAAACTCGAAATCCACCTAGCATAGAAAGAGAAACACTTGATTTTGGCTTAGCGTGGATGGAGACACTCGATATCAACTTGAGCAAAGAAGGAGTACTCGATTTCAACTTGCGATTTGATGTTAGCTCTTGAACGATTTCGAGTATCTGCAAGTAAAATTCACACATATGAGACTTGAAAGAAAAGAAAAGAGCTCAAAATTTGCTGGGTCTCCACAAGATAGATGAAGACAAGTTTAATAACAAATTGAGATGAAAGAAGAGAGATGGTGAGTGTTGAGCGTGGTGGAGCAGTGCAAAAGATGTTGGAAAGGAGGAGACAAATTTGAGTAGTGTGCAGGTAAGATTCCTTCTCTTGGTCCCACACTCGAATTTACTGGAGTCTCTCTATTTTTTTTAAATGTAGAACTGATGCTCTTGGTTCCTGTATCAAAACAAAAACAATCATAATGATAGAAAAAGAAAGATTCAAAAGACAAACAATCATAATTAACTATTCACAAGGATATCATGGGATTGCCTCCCAAGTGCGCTTGTTTAAAGTCAGTGAGCTTGACTTTCACACCCTTTAGAGGTGGGTTGGTTCATCGAGAGAAACAGAGATTCTCTCGGGAATGGTCTCGTCAGCTTGGTATAGCTTAACTCGATGTCCATTCACAGTGAAATCATTGCCATCGTTGTTTATCAGGGTGACAGCTCCGTAAGGTAACACTTCCTTGACTCGGAATGGACCGGACCATCTTGACTTTAGCTTTCCAGGAAAGAACTTAAGTCTTGAGTTGAATAGAAGCACTTGGTCACCAGGTGTGATCTTCTTGGGTACAATTTTCTTGTCATGGAAGGCTTTAGTCATTTTCTTGTACACTTCGAGCTCTCGTAAGCCTCTATTCTGTCCTCATCTAACTGATGCAGACTCATGAGCCTTTTCTCCTGAGCGGTCTTGAGATCAAAATTTATGAATCTTGTAGCCCATAGTGCCTTGTACTAGGGATCTGAAAGAACCCGTTATACCCGTTAGGGAAACAGTAATATTTTTTACCATACAACCTTTCAACCATCTGATCAGTAAATGGCAATGGGAAGTGGTCTTTCCTAGTTGAGAAATTCAGCCTCCTATAGTCTATACACATCCTATGCCCCGTTATGGTTCCAGTGGGTATCAGTTCATCTTTGTCGTTTACCCCCCTTCTTAGGAACACAATGCACAGGTGAAACCCATTACTTTCAGAAATTGGAAAGATAACATCAGCATATAGCAACTTAAGTATTTTTTTTCACAACTTCTTTAAGGTTAGGGTTCAGTCTCCTCCAGGGCTCTACGCTAGAATGAGATTCATCCTCTAGGTGTATCCTATGGGTGCAAAAGTTTAGGGATATTCCTCTAATATCTTTAAGGGTATATCATATAGCCTTCCTAAAATGTTTAAGTTCACTCAATAGCATGCTCAATTCATCATCACTCAAAGCATCATTGATAATCACAGGATAAGTAGAATTAGAGCCCAGAAAAGCGTACCTTAGCCCTGTAGAAAGTGGTTTTAGTTCCACTTTGGGAGATTAGAGCTCAGATCAGTCATCAGCGACCATAGGCGTAGTGCATACAAGTGCTTGCAGTTCGAGTCTAAGGGTTGAATCTGGTACTGATACGCTCGAGTATAGACTCACTATTTTATCCTCAGAACATGTTTCATCTAATTCCTCAATCACCACTGAAGTTCTGACTGGCCTGTGAGAGTCTAGTAGCTTCCCATAGTACTCAGCGTCAAATATCCCTCAGCGGCTGGCTTTGTCAAGGCAACTTGAAGTTGGTCTTCTGCTGTCAACTCTTCTAACAGCTCATCAGCTAATGCATTCATTTCTTGAATTGAGAATACCTGACCCTCAATTGTTGGCTTCTTAATCGCATTGTTGATGTTGAATTTCATCTTGAGATCTGGACCAAGATTTAGCTCGATCACCCCAATTCTGACATCAATTAACGCACCTGTTGTGGCCAAGAAAGATCTTCCAAAAAGCAGGGGGTCTTTAGGCTCTTCTTCTATTTCCAGAATAACAAAGTCTGTTGGTATCTCAACTCCTCCCACCTTCACAGGGAGGTCTTCTAAAATGCCCTGTGGGATTCTCATTGACCTATCTGCTAGAACCAACGAGATCTTGCAAGGTTTGTAGTAGAGAAAACCTAACCTCGTTGCAACTGAAAGAGTCATAAGGCTTATTGAAGCACCAAGATCATGGAGACACTTGCTGAATGATAGGAGTCGAAGCGAGCAGGGAATTGTGAAGGTTCCAGGATCACCAAGCTTTTTTGGCACAACCTTCCTCTGGATTATAGCACTAATTTCATGCGTCAACACTACCATACCCTCGAGTTCTTGAGTCCTCTTCTTAATCGCTTCTTTCAGAAATTTTTGGTAAAGAGTTATCAGCATAAATGCAACTAAGATGGGAATCTTCACCTCAATATCCTTCATCTGCTTGTCAAAAAAGGCTTTATATTTCTCTATCAAATCCTTCTTGATCCTTTGAGGGAAAGGCATTTGGGGTTTGTAAGGTGGTGGAACAAAAGGCTTAGTTTTCTCCTGAACAGCTGGGGGTGGGTGAGCATCTGAAGCTTTGGATTTGGATTCATCCTGGTCTGGTGTGTCGAGCTTAGCTTTAGACATGAGTTTTTCAGCAGGCAATGGCTTAGGATCAGTTCCACATTGAGTCTCTGGTTCAAGTGGAACTTCTGCGGTAGAACTTTTGGCTTGATCCTTGATAAGAGAATCCACCCCCTCCTGAACCTTACTATCCTCGGTATCTTTAGCACTCTCCACTCAAATCAGCAACTCACGTCCACTTCTTAAAGTAATAGCGTTGGCGTGATACTCCTTTGGGTTGGGAACTGCTTTCCCTGAAAGTTGCCCAGTTGTCTTCACAGTAGAAGACGATGCTTTCTGACTCTCCACATACTTGATTCTTGCGTTTGGTGTCTCAAATTTGCAGTTGAGATCGTTATGAGAAGCATCAATCTTGGAGTGCACCTCGGTAAACTTTTGCGTGATTTCAGAGCCAGACGCTTTCTGTCCTTTAATTATCTCTTGGAGCAAAGTCAGAACCTCTGGTGGTTGTGTAGTAGTTGCTGGAGCTTGCGTTTCATACATAGGAGGCACTATCGGACCTGGCTGGAAACTCTGGTGATTTTGCTGCTTAGGGACAAAGCTTTGGATTGAACATTCTGAGGTTTGGGTGGGTAGACCTGTTCTTGGGATTTGCTATGTTGTTACTCCTATATGAGAGGTTGGGTTTTGCTTGTAGTTGTTGTACTGCTTGTAATCACCACCTTGATTCTGCAGATAACTAATCTCCGCAACCTGATCATCCTTCTCGTCTACAAGATATTCATCACTAGTCATATAGTGAACATGTTTCTATTGTACCAGCAGCAGCTTGTCAATTTTCTCGTTCAGGTCCTTGAGCTCCTTCCTACTGATTGTATCTGGATCTACTGTACCACAGACGATCCTATCGTAGTCTTCATTATACTACCCATCTGTCTGTGCTATATTCTCCACTAACTCCCAACATTCATCCACGTCCTTGTTTAGGAAATATCCGTTGTTGGCAGTATCCAAGAGCCTTCGGATGTTAAGGTAAACACCACTGTAGAGGTTGCTAAGCAATATTTCTGTAGCGTAACCATGGTGGGGGCACTATGATTGGTAAGTCTTATAGCGCTCCCATGCTTCAGCAAAGGTTTCATGGTTCTGCTGCATAAAGCTTGAGATAGCACTCCTTAGCTTTGCGGTGCGAGAGTTCAAGAAGAACTTGCTCATAAAAGCGGTCTTGCAGTCATTCCAGGAAGTAATAGATCCTTAAGGTAAATGCTTCTCCCAAATGCGGGCTTTATCTCTGAGAGTTAATGGAAACAGCCTAAGTTTAAATGCATCCTCACTGACTCCATTGAGCCTTTGTAGTCCACAAATGCGCTCGAACTCGTCCAAGTGATCAAGAGGGTCTTCAGAGGGTAGTCCATGAAATTGCATGTTTTGGATCATGGAGATAAGACTGCTCTTGATCTCGAAGTTGTTTTTCGGAATAGCTGGAGGCACGATTCCATGTCTCTGGGTGTGAGTGGTTGGTGCATCTCCAGCTCCGATTATTTGAGGACTCCTCTGTCGAGGTCCATCCATAGGAGGTTGGTCGGTGTTCTTAGGAATCCTATTTGTGTTCGAGATTTCTGGGGGATCCATTATAGCTGGATCTCCTGGTGCACTTTCGAGTTGGTTTTTCTTTGCTTTCAATTCGCGTGGAAGCTGGTCAATAGTGTCAAGAAGTTGGAGTAGGTTATGACTCCCCTATGAACGTGTCTGCATACAATGCGTGAACTCAACTCAAACAGTAGGGTCTAGCGGACTCACTGAATGTTGAAATCACCTGAAACAGAATACCAAAGACAATATCACAGATGAGTAAGTAACAAGAAACAAAAAGAACTTGAGTTTAGAAAGTGAACAATCCTAAATGTAACTAGCAGAAACCCATTTGGCAACAGCACCAACTTGACAACAAGATTTTACTCAGTTTTTCAAATCCTAATACACTAATGTTTCAATGTAGTATAATAGGTTGTCAATCCAACTATGAATGTAGTTATCACTCAGAATGCAACAAACTATTCTAATTCAAGCTCAAAGTATGGTTATCTAACAACCTAGATTGAACTTAAAATAAAAGTAAACAAGTCAATCATAAATAACAAAGAAATTAAAACGAAGCAGTAGACAGTAGTGTTAAGAGTGAATTTAACGCAAGGTAAGAAAACAGGTTCCTGAGGAGTAAGTATCACGGATCAGCGTGACTCTTAAGCCAACTAGGTACTTAGCAATACTCAATAAAGCTAATCTCTAGGCAGCGAGAACAATAATAGTGAATCCACTCTCGTGGCAAACAGATTTGAGTTGACTACTAACAGACCCTAACGCCATAGGGGTTTGATAATCTACCCGGCATGAATGATCAACCCGCTTAAAGCCAATTCACACCTCAAACATTCGATCTCTCGAGCCGAGCGTGCAAATCTCTTAAGTGGTTCAGTCAGACGATCTATCAAACCTATCAGATGCTAGAGCGTCTCATAACAAGCTCTAGTTGATCAGAATGAAGCTAGTAATTAAAGCACCAAAACAGAAGAGATCTTAACAATTCTAACCTCAAGCAACCTAGAGAACCTAAGCTTCACGCTGACCTAACTCATACTCAAGATCCCTAGGTAACTACTCAGAACTCATGAAATCAACACTAAACATGAAATCAATATTAGATAACATAGATGATAGGCTCGAATGAATATTGAAATCAACGCTGAACGTAAAACTGAATTGCATAAAATAACTCAAAATCGAAAGGTTTCATTCTGAGATTACAAAAGTTAAAAAGTATGCTTGCTCAAAAAAATAGTAATCACTTCGATAAAACTTAGATGATCATTATCATCACAACCCAAGGTTTTTATACTTAGACTCTTACTTAACCCGAAGATAGAAAGATGATAAAGTATTTGCCCAATACAGCCCATCAACTTCAGTGGCCCATCTAGAGTGAGATAAGGCTTCACTTCGCACAAGAGTGAATAGAGAAGCTCCAACACATTTTGAGTCTCACTTGCAGCTCTCTTCCATCTCGAGTCCATCGCCACACTGCAATCCATACTTGAGTATAGGGTAAAGCTCGACTTCAATAGTTCTGTCCAAGCTCATCATCCAGTCTCAATGTCTCCACAACGTCCAAAGTGCTCCAAGTATGCTCTCCAAGTACCTACAACTTTTTTTATGCAACATGTATGCAATTCTACGCAATGCATGAAATATGAATCTAAAAGACATCTAACAAGGGGCAAATGCTGTGAATACGAATATAAAGTGTGCAAATTTATACCTCTAAAACATACTAAAATACACATTTATCACATCTCAAGGACAGATCCAACCACTTAGGCGAAGTACTAGAGTTTGCAAAGATCCGTCAAATTGGAAAAACACCCGAGTCTACTACAATGCTCAAGCCATTGAGCATCTGGTTCAAAGGGTATTTTTGATTGAATTTTACCGTCTAAGTTTCATGCTTTCCTTGGCAAAACTGAGTTGGATTAGGTTCCACAAAGCTATGAGGAGGCCAAAGAAACCAAAGAGTGGCTAGATGCGGTAACGGATGAAACCAATGCGATGGAAAGTAACCATACTTGGGATGAAACGGATCTTCCACCGAGAAATAAGGCTGTCACATCCAAATGTGTATTCACCATCAAATACAAAAGCAATGGAGATATTAAGCAGTACAAGCCAATACTTGTAGCTCACGGATTCACTCAAACATATGGAGTGGAGTATAGGGACACCTTTGCTCCGATTGCAAAGCTCCACACGGTAAGGGTAGTCCTTTCTTGAGCTATTAACCTATCTTAGGACTTGTGATAGATGGATGTCAAGAATGTGTTTCTTCATGGAGAGCTTGAAGAAGAAGTATATATGACTCATCCACCCGATCTTGAATCAAAGATCACTCCCGGAAAGGTGTTAAGGCTAAGAAAGGCTATATACGGCTTTAAGCAATCTCCAAGAGCATGGTACCATAAGTTGAGCTTCACTCTTCGCGATAGAGGGTTTAAGAAATTTGAGGTGGACCATACTCTCTTCACATTGAAGAGTCCAAAAGGTATTGTGTTGGTCCTCATATATGTTGATGACCTTATCATCTCCGGGGACGATAAGTTATAAAGGCTACCAAATCATATCTCCAATCTGTATTTGCTATTAAGGATCTTGGAGAACTAACATACTTCTTGGGAATTGAGATTTGCCGCACCGAAGATGACCTATTTCTTTCTCAAAGAAAGTACACTCTTGATCTACTTTATGAAACAGGGATGATAGGATGCAAACCAGCCAAGACACCCCTTAAGACGCCTACAAGGTCAACCGAAAGGGGAGAAGAATGACAAACCATTTGAGGACATCCAACATTATAGAGACTCGTAGGTAAGCTAATCTATCTAACTATTTCTTGACCTGATCTTTGCTTTGCCGTAAATCAGGTGAGCCAACACATGCAAATGCCAACACAACATCATTGGACTATGGTGGAGCGGATCCTCAAATACTTGAAGGGAACCACGGGCCAAGGTGTGTGGATGGGTAGACATGAAAGCTCGGTGATCTCGGGATATTGTGACGCGAGTTGGGTGGGAGATAGGAATGACCGCAAGTCTACAACAGGTTATTGCACCTTTATTGGAGGAATTCATAATGTGACGATCTGTAGTTGTATTGAATCATTGAGTTGATTTGTTTTTGTAGTTGTTACCATATACAATCTCATAACTACATATGATTCGATTAATGGCTTGATACATCTGTGAAACTTTATTGAAATTTGGAAATTATATGACTAGGTTGATAAATCTGTGAAACTTCATAATTACATATGATTTGATTCGATCCACAGCTTGTTCTTCACTTTTATTGCAAAAAAACTATATTCACTTTTTTAAGTTTTTTTCATGTCTTGGCGACTGCTATAATGGGAATATGAGGTTTTTCTTTGGCTCTCATCACATCACAGGTTTGTTCTAGGTATTATGCTTCTTCTGATTAACCTTATTTAATTTGTTATATGCAAACTTTGTAGGTAATTGTTGTAGTGACATTCATCTATACCTCTGATTTACTTTGGCTTCATTGTTTTTGTCTGTTTTAATTCTTGGTCTAGATTCATTACTGATATTTAATCTCTACTTTGTTTTTTGTCGGATATGTTCATTAGATTTTTAATCTGCTTTTCAGTTTCTATGAGTTCATTCTTTAAAGAACTTCAACTTATGCGTGGATGAACTAATGCTTGCTTTGATTATGAAAAGCTCTCTTATATTGTTGCCCTTGTTGCCGAGTTACGTCATTGTTTTTGTTGTTTGATATTGTGTAGTAATCTTGTTTGAGGTAAATTTATTTAACAGTTATCATATGCAATTAGTTTTGAAATCATGATGTATGATTTAAGGTGCCAAAGTTTCAATTAAGGTTACGCCACACAATGGTTGATAAAGCGTGGGTGCATCTTAGAGGTACATAAGTTGATTCTATGTAGTTTTGTTAAATTAGTTTTAATATACTTTTACTTATCTGAAGTGTTTTTTCTCTTGATTATGCATTTCAGAACTGATCCTACTTATCTGAGAGGAGCGCAGAAATCTGTTAGAGATGTGGTTGAATCATCAGGAGGGATCAATATGGTTGTATGCCCTTGTATTGACTGCTTTAATTTAGATCGTCACTACAACGACGTAGTAGTTTATCATTTGGTTTCAAGAGGAATGGATGAAGCTTACAAGCAAAGGTCTGATTGGTATCTGCATGGAGACTCAGAGGCTGCAGTTGATAACAAAACAAGGCATCTGAATGAAGAGACCCATGGGTTATACATAGCAGTTGAGTTTTTAGATGATGAGTTATATGGGATAAGTGATGATATTGTGGTTATTGCGGAAGGCCGGTGGCAGACAACCGAACCAAAGGCACTTGTTAATGGACTTCCTCTTGGACCAAGGGCAGTTAAAATATTTCTGGATGTGGTTCATGAACCAGAAATGTTTTTGTGGAGGTCTACGCACGAAGTGTCACACCTTGAGGACTGCTTACACAGGTTTGTAGCATGGCCTATCAAGAAAGTTCAGTTTGAAAACCCACTAGATGGTCAATCTACTTCGCATAATACTGCAACAACTCATGAACCATCTGGAGGAAAAGCAAAAGCAGCAGATGTTAAAGCTATAACTAAATGTTCAGCCTCGCTTACAACAAAAACTCAAGCAGCAGGTGGTAGATCAAACACACTAGCACATAAGTCTCTAGCAGCAGCAGATACGGTACATGTTCCTGATATGCTTTAAATCCTTATCTTGTTATTAATTAGAATTAAATGGTTTAGTTTATAAACATGTCAAAGAAGTTCATGAAGCTATAAAGGAAGATCAGAAGTGCAAATTGATGGATATCAGTTGGAAGAATCAGGTAGTTGCTGAAGGATCAATGCATTCAACAAACCCAGATCAAATGGTTCACTTTGTCCGCTTGGGTCTGAATGCAGCAAGGGTGTGGGTAAATGCAGTGATGGTACCGGATGCAGCAGTTTGGAGGAGGTCAGATGAAATGGAGTATATGAAAGATATACATGGTTCATCAATCGCATGGCCAATTGATAAATTGGTCCTCCTTTGAATTTCAGAAACAAAGGTAAACAGTGTAATATTGTGTCATGTGTTGTTTGTGTGAGGATTTAAGACTTATCATATGCTTAAAGAATCTAGATTTGTGATATGTATGATTGGTGTATCATGTACTTGGATATTGTGACTTATATTAATGGTATGTGCAGTTTCTTAAATGAGGTTTTATATGAAGAACATAAGAAAACAGGTGATGGACAATACAAAAGATGTGCGTACCATAACAAAAAAAATGTTATAATTTAATATGATAGCACTAAAAATTACATATTAATTATTCTACCATAGCATATGCTGAACATGAACAACATTTAATATAGCAATGAGCACCCGTTATAATTTAAAAACATACTATTGTACTTAATTAATCTCATAAAAAGTTTGTACTATAGCATATATCAATGTTATAACAATATATATGACCAGATTATCCAAACGCTATTCTAAAAATCATCAATTGTACCATTTCTATATATGCTATATATTCAGTAAATAATAAGATCCCGACAGATGCTATCGTAATTTGATTTATCTTAGCATCCGGAAAAATAGCTATTGTAGGGATTGGACCTATTATAGCAGCGGTATACATAGCATTTATGTTAACGCTATCAAACCCATATAATAACATATTTCAAACGCTATGAATGTGTATATTTCTTGTAGTGGAAGAAAAAGGTTATGGCATGCTCAAGCGCGGAGGCTGAATATAGGGCTATGCAGAGGCTTACGGAAGAGCTAGTATGGTTGAAAGCACTTCTCAAAGACCTAGGACGCGAGTCAACGAAGCCGATCACCATGCATTGTGACAACCAAACCGCAATCCACATGTCTTTCGAACTCAGTCTTTCATGAACGGACCAAGCAAATAGAAGTGGACAGTCATAAGGTCCGGGAGCGCATTGAATAATGAGTGGTTCTTCCGTGCTATACACCAAGTGGAGACCAGTTGGCAGACATCTTCACCAAGGCCGCAAGTTCCAAAGTTTGTGATCACATCTTTAGCAAACTTGGACTTGTGTACCTTGACCACCCTTGACTTCATGTCCTCTAAACCCGCGGACTACACACTCTTTTTCTCTCAATAAGGTTTTCTCCCATTGGATTTTCCTTATTGAGGTTTTTAATGAGGTGTAGGATTCGGGTTTTCCAAACTAAGCATTCATCCTTATGGCTTAGTTTAAGGGAAAGTATTAGCCAAGTACATCATCCGGTCACACCCACACCCATCCAAGAGACCGGATGACTTATCCATTCTATAATCATGCAGCTGTCCGTACATGTCTGTACATGCGTGTGGTATGTCCGTACAACTCCAAATAAGGCCGCATGATTATGACAAGTTACATCAGCCCAATCAGTAAAAGGTAGAAGCCCATCATTCGAGATGACCATTGGAGAATAAAGTTGAAAGGAGCCGCCAAAGGATAAGGTATATCCGTAAGATAACCATTGCACAAAAGCACTTTATGCTTTATGGACCACATGGAGCCTTATCTTGTAGATTCATTGTATCTAGTCAATTTTTCAATGATATAGCCGTTGTTACCTAGACTATATATACCTAACTTGATGTAACCTGCCGATTTATGGAATGAAAATAATCATCTTCCATTTCTCTCTAGTCTCTTATCGTTAATCTCTCATTGTTCTCAACTCTCAAAACGTTTCCGCAATCTTTCCTTCAAAATATATATATATTTATATACTCATAATTCTAGGTGAAATAAATCAAATGTATATATATATATATATATATGTGTGTGTGCGCGTGCATATAACTATGATTGTAGGTTGAATAAATAAAATGATCATAAATTGTTTTATATCTTCTTAATAAAGTGAAAACATAAGTTACAAATAACTTGTGTATTATATGAAATTTTTTAATAACAGTTAGATCAATCCGATTTGTGACTAAACCTTTAACAATATTATGGAGTACAAGGGCGACATCCTGGATGCGAGTTCGGGGTGATACAGCAGCAGTAACATACGTAAAAGGCACAAGCATAAGGTATTTCACCTGTAGTTTTGCAAAAGTCAATGCACTGAGGACATTTGATGCGATTGGGAATAGCCACGTTTTCTACACGAGGACATTCACAAATACCATTAACCGACGTGGGCTGACCAAATGGTAAGGGACATTTGACTTTGTCACAATCCGAGTTCATCTTGCAAGCTCGGGCCAGAATCAGTGTACCTGTTATTGTTATATTTCATATTACTGATATATGTATGTGTTCACTTATGAAGATGATAATGACGAGGATGAATACAATTGAAACAGTGAACAAAATATTAAAAGAGAAACTCTTACATGTTGATAAAATTAAAACAGAGACGAATAGCAACGCTGATTTCTCCATTTGTTATTGTGTTTTTTATATATATTTGTTTTCTTTGTTTTTGAGTTGTTTTTTTTTTGGTCGAGTTGTTTTTGAATTGTTTGCAGGAGACTATATATAATTTTTAGAAGAAAAAAAAAAGCAAAATAATTTCGCTTCTTAATTTAGACAATATGATTCGGTAATAATTGGTCACGATTTTTTTTTCCGACAAAGTTAAAGTATCCTCCCTATTTTGAAATATATAAATGCTTAAAATCTTTAAAATTAGCAAATAATACTTATGCACCATATATTATTTTGAGATTCCTATTTTATCAAATAGTATAAAATCACTTTGCTTAATTTATTGAAATTTTTATTAAATGATATGTAACGAAATTTAGATGACTCAAACAAACATTATTTATTACCCAAAAACAAAAAAATATAGTAATATCTATAGTATAGTCTCTATAAATTAATACTTTATTATAAGATATAGATAAACAAATGAATTCTTTTGGTTTCATTTTTTTGTCAATTGTCTTTTTTGTTAATTTTATAAACTAATAGAAAATTATGCTCTCAGCCATATTAGTATATAAAAGCTTGGTCGAATTCACTTTAAATTAATACTCTTTAAATTAATAAATACGATAAATTAATAAAATTTTCCCACTTCAAGTCAGGCCAGCATAGCACTTAACACAATTATTTTTTCAATAAATAACCATTTGACAAAAAATTCATCACCTAATACATAACTATATAAGAGATAAATTAAATGGATTACCTGATTTTTGGTACATTTAACACAATCTAATGAATTAATAAGATAATAATTCTATTGAATCTTTTATGTAAAAATATGATCCCACTAATATCATAAATCCATAATTATAAATCTTTTGCATATATAGTGAATATGATATAGTAAATTATAAATTCAATATTTCTGTCTTTTTTTAGTTATAATATGGCTAAAATTCATCTCTACTTTTTTACACTACATCAAAAAAATTTAATGTTATTATTTTGATATGCCTACAAAACTACAAAATACTTAAGTATAATAATAAGTAAATTACATGTAGTTACTTTATAGAAATACAGAAAATTTCATGTTCTTAAAGATATTGAAGTCAAAAAAATTTTAAAAATAAAATAAAATATTAACACAATATAAAATAGGATGATTTAGCTCAATTTCCTAATTAGTTTTACAAACCCAATAAGTATCCTCACAATAAATTTAATTAGCTTAATGTTATTGGACCCACGTATCAAAAGACGAAAATACTCTCAACGTAATTTAATAAAAGAGAGAGAAAATGACAAAACATTAAACGGGGGCGGAATATTTAATGTGTTGTCCCCTCGTTTGACACCCGCTAAAACATAATGTATCAACTAACAAATTTAGTAGCTGCTAGGAATAGAGATAGTATCTAGCAATATATTTTGTATACTGAAAACATATTTAGTATCAACTAACATAAAATATACATGATAATTCATTTATTAACGGTAATTTACATGTTAGCAGTTAAACAATATATTATATATATGGTCTAGGACCTTAATTAGTATCACTTAACAAATATGTTATCGGGTAACATATCTAGTAGCCGCTAACGGAAGGTATATTACCCAATAATATATTGCGTATATTGAAAATATATTTTATACCGACTAACATAAAATATACATAATAATTCATTTATTACCTGATAACTTACATATTGGCAAGTAAAGTATATAGTATACACATAGTGGAGGACCTCATTTAGTATCCGTTAACAAATATGTTATCGGGTAACATAAGCTGTAACTAGTAACAAATATGTTACCGGGTAAAACCTCATTTAGTATCCGATAACAAATATGTTATCGGATAAAAACTATTATATCAAGCAAAATATTTATTATCTGCTAATAGAAAATGTAATACCCGACAATACATCTTCATCTACTTCATCCTCACTCTCTAATAAGACCCGTCACATATTCTTTTCTCTTTAAGCTTCGACCTTAAACAACAACAACATCAATAAACGCAATTATTACACATGAATTAGAGACACAAATCGAATTCAGGGTCCATTATTACACAAGTCTTAGCTTTTTGAGGATGCAAAGGCAATTTTTAGACCAAAAACTGTGAAAAAGAAAACATATCGGGAAGAGGATGTGAGAAAAAGACGAACCTAAAGCAAAGGAAATTCATAGAGAGATAAAGAAATTAGGGAAGAGATTTGATTTCACACTTTTAGTCTTTTTTTGTCATAAAAAGAATAAGAAGAGAGGACGAAAGGTAAACAGAAGAGGAAGAACGGAAAGATAGCTCAGAGAAGAGGAAGAATAAAAAAAGTGAGTTGAGAGAAAAGGAAATGTGAGACATAAAGAAAGAGAAGAGAGAAAAAAACTATAGTATTTGGATTAATAAAACATGGTGGGCCAGGGTGAAAAAAAATATGTAGTTGAGCCAATGAGACAAAAAGCATAGAGGTAATATGGGCCAAAATAACCAAAAATTTGGGATGTAGAAGAGGGTGATCACCGAAAATTTTCTATAAAATATGTGAATACTAAAGTATAAAAATAAAAATAAAAAAGTTTTAGAAAGAGTTAGAACTCTAAACACTTATAATTTGCCGAGTTACTCTCAGTCTGGTGGTTAGGATGATTTAGCTAATGACTCAGGGCACCGGGGTTCGATTCCTCCCCACTACACTAATAGAATTAAAAGAGATTTTAGGGTGTGGGCTAGGCTATGGATCGGGCCTTGTCGATCCAATTTTGTTGACAAAAAAAAAACACTTATAATTTTAAATCAAACTATATTTTCGAAAATCATAAACTAGATGTATTATTTTCATATTGTTTTGTAAGATATTTTTATAAATTAATACATATTAATTTATAGATAAGTTAATATAATTATAAATTAATAAATAACTTAAATTCCAACATAATTAATTTATAGAAGTTTACTGTTGTAAAACCTCTATAATTAATACTTTATAATAAGATCTAGATAAACTAATGAATTATTTTGCTTTCAAATATTTCAAATATAACTAAAGAAAGAAATAATTATTCAACTACTCTACAATTATACCTAAATGACTCAAATACTCTCCAAAAAATTAGATAAAAAAGAATATGGAAAAAGTCACAAAAAATGGCTTATCCACTTATTTACTTTTCATGCCATTAAAAAAAAACTGAAAAAAAACTGCAAAAAAAATTTGTTCTTCTTCTTACCTTTTTTTTTTCTTCTTCTTCTTCTTCGCTTCTTCTTCTTGCGTTATCTTCTTTCTTCGTCTTCTCGCATCTCTTCTTCTTCTTCTTCTTCCTCCGAAAATCTTGTTCTTCACCAAAATTTCATCTTTTTCTTTAACTTTCTCTCCTTCGTTCTACATATTGAAGGTAATGTAGTATATCTTTTTCAATTTCGAACTCTAATTTGTAGGGTTTCAAAAATTCTGAATTATTTTTTAGGGTTTGAGACATTTCGTCGACATGCATTTTGATTTTGATTTTCTAGGTTTTTTCTAGATTCTTTGGTAGATTTTGGTTGATTTTTATCTAGGGTTGGTTGGTTTTGGTTGTGTTTTTACTGGATTTAGTCTCGATTTTTTAGGTTTATTCTGGATTCTTAGTTTGGTAATTTGGTTGATTTTTGTCGATTTTGTTTTTCTAGGTAGAGTTAGGTAGTTTTTATTCTTGGTTCTCGATAGTGTGGTAGAGTTTGGTAGAGTTAGGTAGACTTTGGTGGAGCTATGGTAGAGTTAGGTAGAGCTATGGAAGACTTTGGTAGACTTTGGTGGAGCTATGGTAGAGTTTGGTAGACTTTGGTAAGGCTATGGTAGAGCTAATTTATAGTGTGGTGGAGTTTGGTAGACTTTGGTAGAGCTATTTATAAACTATTTTATTTTTTATTTTCCACAGGAACACATGTATGGAGAGAGAGCAGAAGTACCCTAAGAGGGTCCTGTCAACTAGACTCCTGCTCTTGATCAACTAAAGCATAAACCACTACTGCACATCAAAGAAAATAACTTTGATGAAGGATTATATTGGCGTTGATGCTTTCGAGGACATTGAAAGGAATTCTCAACTTGGTATTATACTAAAGTTTACCGGCACAAGGTTCTCATGGGCAAGCAAATACGTGCAACACATGTTGGGGAATATGCTTGACACACCAAAGGTGAATGAGTTGTGGGTGTTGGCCGATGGTCAACCAATCCGATTTTTTTTGAATGAGTTTCAGCATATCACGCAGTTGCAGTGTGGGTGCTTGATCCTAATGATGCGTGTTTAGCGACTAGGGATTCATGGGCTAACATGGGTTTAGTCCATGGTGATGGTCCAAAGTGGGCAGAGCTTGAAGAGGTATTAAAGGTATGCAAGAAGTGAGATTTTGCTAAGAGGAAGCAGGTGGGGTTGCTAGTGGTTTTGTATGTCACTATTTTTGGTTTGCACACCAATAGTAGGATCCCAGTTCACCATGCCAAATTGGTGATGGATCCGGAAAGGTTTAAGAGGCATTCGTGGGGGAGAGTAGCTTTTGACTCCCTCCTCAAATCGGTCTCTCAAGCATCACGGGTAGCTTCTACATTAAATTTGCATAGTTTCGTGCATGTGCTTCTCATATGGGTGTTCAAGTATATCCCACATCTAGGAACAATGTGTGGAGGTAAAGAGAAGGCCAGATTCCACTTATGCAATGGGCACCGCACACTTGCTGTGGAATAGATATCGAGGATGTCTTCGAAGCTGATAAGATGGCATCCGGTAAAAAATGTATGATTCCTCAATTAGCAGATCTTGGTTGAGCTTGGTTGACGTTTGGTAGATCTTTGTGGAGAATGTATGTTGTGTGGTAGAGCTATGGTAGACTTTAGTTGACATGTGGTAGATCTTGGTGGAGTAGGTTTGTTGTTTGGTTGAGATATGGCAGAGCTATGGTAGACTTTTGTTGACATGTGCTTAATCTTGGTGGAGTAGGTTTGTTGTGTGGTATAGATATGGTAGAGATATGGTAGACTTTGGTAGACTTTTGTAGAGCTATGGTAGACTTTGGTAGAGCTATGATAGACTTTGGTTGACGTTTGGTAGACTTTGGTAGAGCTATGGTAGATTTTAGTTGACGTGTGGTAGACCTTGGTATATTTTGGTGTACGTTTGGTAGAGTTTGGTTAACTTAGTATATATTCATGTCTGACTTATTTTTGCTCTTTTCTAGGCTCGTGTGGTGCACCTTCTTGACAAGCCTTATGATGATATATACACGGAGTGGCTTGGAAATGTCCGTGATCCAAAAGTTGACAAAATTATCCGAGACATTCTTGATGGGAGTTCAGATGAGACGTTTTGTGATAAACCGGCTTCTAAAAAAAGGAAAGCCGATGTGCCCATACATGAACTCTGAAGCGCAAAGAAGACAAAGTCGAAGGTGACAAAGAAGGCAGAGAAGAAGAAATCTATTGAGAAGAAGAAGACTCACAATAGTCCAAAGGCAAAGGAGACTCCGAAAGAAAAGGAGTTACTGCCTGATATGACTTTGGCTGAATTTCAGAAGTTGTCTAGGGAAAAGGAAAAAGAAAGGTTGGAGAAGAAATGGAATAAGGAGTATGAGGCCAAAAAAACAAGGGGAGGAGAAGGATTTGATGTAAGAAATGTTGCAGTTCATGAAGAAGGCTTTGATGTGATGGTATTTGATCAAGTTAACATGTCAAATTCCATCATGCTGTAGTCCGAATGGGTTGGAATACTGGAGGAGAAAAGAGTAGATGAGGCAGTGACGGAAAAGCGGCTTCGTAGGCTTGAGGAAGCCATGGCATAGTAAAAATCAATCAATCTTCGCCTCCTTAAGGCGTTAGAAACTAAACCATCGGAGGTGGTGATGGCCTTGGAAGAGCCTAAGAAGTCTGCTGTGGATGAAGGTGAGTCTACTGAAAGTAAGGCACGAGAAGAAGGTGTTAAGGCCTAATCTGGGGAGAAATCGGTACGTAAAAGTCTACTTGATTATGAGTGAACCGTATCGAAGATCCAATTATGTTGTATGAATTTGATATGTGTGGTGGAGACTGTACTTTCTATTGATAATGTGATATATACATGAATAATGTTTACTTTATTATCTTTCTTTGGTGTATTGCTCTTGTGTTTTGTTTTGGCTGTAAATATGTATGAGTTAAAGTATGGTAGAGATTGGTGGAGTTAGTGGTACTAACTCTATTATATTTTCTTTCCAGAAGGAAATATTATCTGAGGAGCAGCCAACCTTACAACCTTTTTCCCCAACATTCGCCACCTCGGAAAATGTAGAGGTTAGTTTGGTAACTCTTTGGTAGAGCTTGGTAGAGTTTGGTAGCTCTATGGTAGATCGATGGTGGAGTTTGGTAGTTCAATGGTAGATCAATGGTGTAGTTTGGTAGTATTATGGTAGATCGATGGTGGAGTTTGGTAGTTCTATGGTAGAGTTTGGTTGATTTATATTATTGTCTGGTAGATCTTTGGTGGATTTTTGTAGATCTTTGGTAGAGTTTGGTTGACTACATATTTAACGTGATTTGTTTTCCAGAAGGAACAGATCTCCGAGAAGCAGCAAGGTTCACGATCTTCCCCATCATTGAGACCCTCTGAAAACTTAGAGGTTAGTTTGGTTGATCTTAAATATTTGGTAAAGCTTTGGTGGAGCTTCAAAGACTAACAATATTACTTGTTATTTTATTCTAGAAGGAACGGATAGCTGAGCAGCAGCAAAACCCACAGACTATGTTCCCTGCACTACACCTTCCTAATAATCTAGAAGTAGTTTTGTAGTTCTTAAATATTTGGTAGAGCTTTAGTCGATTTTGGTAGAGCTTGGTGGATTTTGGTAGTTCTTACATTGTTTCCTTTTGTGCTTGCAGAAGGAATGGGTGCTTGAGGAGCAGCAAACCTCTGACCCTTTGTCCCCATCATTGAAAATTGTTAAGAACCCAGAGGTTGGTAGTCAGCTGAAAACTCCAATTCAAACTCCTACTGGGGATTTGGAGTTATCTCAAGAAGAGAATTCCCAGCTTGCGATCCTAAGTCTGAAGGAAGATAGCGAACGTCAGATTTTGGACAATGCAATCGAGGTCAGTAAAAAGAATGAGTGGATATATATATGGAGGACACGCTACCCAAAGCAGCTATACCATGTATCCTTGCTGCGAACCAGGTATTTAGTTTGCTAGAATTTGTAGTTTGGTTTGGTGGAGGTTTGGTTGAGGTAATACTTAATGTAGTAGATTTTGGTAGACTTTGGTAGAGCTTGGTGGAGCTAAGTATTAGTGTAGTAGATGTTGGTGGAGGGTTGAGGTAATACTTAACGTAGTAGACTTTGGTAGACTTTGGTAGAGTTTGGTGGAGCTAAGAATTAGTGTAGTAGACGTTGGTAGAGTTTGGTGGAGGTTTGGTTGAGGAAATACTTAATGTAGTAGAGTTTGGTAGAGTTTGGTAGAGTTTGGTAGAGTTTGGTAGAGTGTGGTGGAACTAAGTATTAGTGTAGTAGACGTTGGTAGAGCGTTGGTTGAGGTAATACTTAACGTAAGAGACTTTGGTAGACTTCGGTAGAATTTGGTGGAGCTAAGAATTAAGCCATGTTCTTTATACAAACGCTGCATCAGCGACAGCGACCATATAATTACCCACACTTTCAGCTTTAATTATATGGAAAGTAGCATAATTATAATAAGTTACATCGTAACAGCTTTGGTTACTCAGTCGCCAGATTAGTTTTACGGTCGCCATTTCACTTAGCGACAAGAATGATATTTATAATATAGTCGCAGCGACTGTCATTTCCTTTTTCATCATTTAATTTAGACTTTATTAATTTTTATTTTAGTTGCTAAGTGATGTCGCCAGCGACACATTAAAGAACATCACCTTAGTGTAGTAGACGTTGGTGTAGTTTGGTGAAGGTTTGGTTGAGGTAATACTTAATGTAGTAGACTTTGGTAGAGTGTGGTGGAACTAAGTATAAGTGTAGTAGACGTTGGTGGAGCTTTGGTAGAGTTTGAACTGACTTTGTTAGATCTAGGATTTTTATGTCTAACTGATAGAGTAATGTTTTGTTTTTAATTCAGAAATCCACGTTCAAAGGAAGTTCTGTTATTAGGCGCATCATAAATGATGACATAATACTGCCTAACTCATACAATCTATTTGGGCCAGTATATCGTTCCAAAGTGAATCGGCTTCGTATTCTTGTCAGACGCGAATTGTAAGGCTCTAATATTCTCTGTTGAAACGATTTTAATGTGTAAATCTGTACTATTATGGTGTTTGCTAATTACCGAGATTTCTAGGGATAACTCGGTGGACGACATCAGTCCTTTAGCTGAGTTCTATCTCCAGTTTCTGATGTCAAGACATTTATGGCCAGAAGATCAGTACCGATGGTTCACAAATCTGGTAAATTCCTTGAATTTTGCTTAGGTTCTTTTGCTTATCTTACTTGGTAGACTTTGGTTGTGCTAATATTAAGTTACCTTGTTTTACAGGACATGTGTAGCAGTATGAATATATTTTGTCGAAGATCTTTGCAGAATCCATCTCCGTATAAAAGTGATAGGATAGCATTTCTTGATCCTGGATTATGCTGGTGGTGGTGTAAGAAGTACAAGTCCTTCACGGTAACCCCCAGAAGTTTTTGTTTGATGACTTTTTTCACCAAATATTTTCTGGGAGAGCCCCAACATGGTGTCCAACGAACAAGCACTGGTTTCAGGATGTTGACACATTGTACATTGCTCATAACAACAGCAATGTCCATTGGGTAGCGGTTGTCATCAATTTGGTTAAAGAGACCGTTAACATATACGATCATGCCCTCTCAACTGTGGCTTATCAAGTATTGATTAACTCAGTTAGGTATTTTTCATCTACAACTGACTGGTAGAGTTTGGTTTATATTTGGTAGAGCTTGGTTGATCTTTTGTAGAACTTGGTTAATCTTTTAATAGAGCTTGGTTTATCTATGGTAGAGCTTGGTTTATCTTTGGTAGAGCTTGGTTTATCTTTGGTTGAGCTTGGTAGATCTTTGGTAGAACTTGGTTTATCTTTCGTAGATCTTGGTTGATCTTACTTATGAATGTGATTACCTTTTTTATGTAAACATATTGTATGCCAGGATGATTCCATATTTGTGTAGGACCATGCTACCAAAGGAGATGCAGAAACAGGTTAAAGCGAAGGCTTACACTATCTCTAGGGTGAAAGCGACCCCAGTGAACCACCAATCTGGTGACTATAGCATTTACACGCTGAATTTTATCGAGTGTTTAGCCCTTGGACATGGATTTAAGGAGATACAGGATTGTTTCGTCCCTTTTTTCATGAAATTTGGCATTGAAGTTATGGATGAGCTTCCAATACCATAGACGATTAATTCCTCATGTCTGCTTCCTCGTCTGGAAAACATTGATAAGGGGGTATTGATTACAGCATCGCAGGGATTGCTTACGGAGTGGTAGATCTTGGTATTTCTTGGTAGTTCTCAGTAGTTCTTGGTGGATCTTAGTATACTCACCTTTTTAATGGTAGATCTTGGTAGAGTTTGTATAAGCTTTTACAAAAGTCTCTTTTGTTAACAAACAAATACTCTCAAAGGACCATAATTTTATGACGTATAAGATGGTCCTATGAGAGTATATCAATAACTTTCATTTTGTAATGGACGAAATTTGCTAATATATTAACTTAACAAAAGATTGCCTTCTTCATAAAAAAATTAAAATTCAATATTGGTAGAGTTTGGTAGAGTTACACAACATGAATAGACACATAATAGAGTTTGGTAAAGTTACACATAATAGAGTTTGGTAGAGTTACACATAACATGAACAGACACATAATAAACATAATAGAGTTTGGTAGACGTTCAAGATTGGACGTCTGCTCTATATATTCGAGCACTATGTCTCACACCTTTACATTGCGAACATTTCATCACTTTTCTTGGGCGTTTTGCCTCCAATGAGCACTCAAACCAACCTTTACACTGTGAGTTCTTTGGCCTACCAGGTTGGTTACATACAATAGAAGGTAAACAAAGTTTACGAGCCATCTCTTCAGTTATTGGAATTGATGCATCTCTTGGCATCACACATTTGGCATACGCATGGTATAAGTAACTCGTATAATAGTAAGGATTTATGAGCTCAATCTTCGAACGCTTCCATACTTCTGCTACTGCTAAGGCATGCACACAAGGTATTTTATCCACGTTAAACCTGTTGCAAGAACATGTTTTCTCTGTCAAATTAATCAAATGTGAGGAGCCCGAGCTCGTGGCAACCGCTTGATGCTCATCAATGTTTGCACATTGTACTGTGTGGCTTTGAGGAGTCTATTCTGCATAGTCAAAAAAAAACAGTATGTCAACCAAATTATATCAAACTCCACCAAAACTCTATTAAACTCCAGCAAATTCTACCAAAACTCCACCAAACTCTACTAAAACTCCTCCAAAACTCTACCAAACTCCACCGTTCTCTACTAAAACTTTACCAAAACTCTACCAAACTCCACCAATCTCTACCAAAACTTTACCAAGTTGTACCTTGAGAAGTATTTCGATTGTTGTAGTGAGAATGGTCGTTGTTGCAGCTGCCTTTGCGCTCTTCTTCGCAAACCACCTTGTTAACATTGCCCTAATGGCATCTATAAGTTGCACAATAGGAAAAGTTCGCGCTTCAGCTAACACATGATTAATAGATTCTGCTATGTTTGACGTGGTGGAGTTGTATCTATTCCCAGGGAAATGTGCACGACTCCACAAACAAACATCTTCCCTTAGCAAATACTTATATAGCCTTCGATCTAGTCTCTCTATTTGTCCGAAGATTGCATTGAACTTGTCATGCCTATATGCAGTAGCAGCCTTCTTAAACAGCTTAAAGGACTCTCCTCCTTTGAAATTGGACAAAAAAATTATTTGTGTAGATGGTAAGTGCAAATCCTACGAGTGGTAAGCGGATACACTTTTGTTATTACTTTGGATATTGATCTATGCCTATCTGAAATGATGGCTAACTCTTGATCATCGGGAATAACACGGTTGAGTTATCTAAAAAACCACTCCCAAGATTCATCATTTTTGGTATCAACAACACCAAAAGCCATAGGGAAAATGTTGAAATTCCCATCTTGCATTGTTACTATAAGAAGAGTCCCTTTATATTTTTTTGTAAAAACGTTCCATCTACAACAACAACCTTCCTCATATATAGAAATTCTCTGATGCTTGCATCGAATGCAAGGAATAGAAACTTGAACCTATCATCTCCATCTACTTCCAGCTTGATAAGTGTTCCTAGATTTGCTCGTCTAATCATATACAAATACGAGGGAAGTTCTTCAAAACTATTCTCTAAAGTTTCTGTAACTAGAGCCTGAGCTTCCTTTAAAGTACGATGTGTCTTCCAGTATTTCATCTTTACAAAGTTCAAACAAAGAGGCAAAGTTAAAACTCAACCAAACCTAACTATACCAAGCTCAACCAAACTCTACCACACAGTAGACGAGCTCAACAAAACTCTACCATTTAACTCTACCAAACTCTTCTACACTAGCGTTGCTAACTACAGCAAAGTCTACCAAAGTCTATCATAGCTATGCCAAACTCTATTATACTAGCGTTGTTAACTTCACTAAAGTCTACCATGAGTCTACCAAAGTCTACCATAGCTATGCCAAACTCTATTACACTACCGTCGCTAACTATACCAAAGTCTACGATGAGTCTACCAAAGTCTTCCAAAGTCTACCATGAAGGAAATGTACCTTCAAACCGAAACGTTTGTTTAGAGATTCAGCAACATGAGCGGGAAGAACAAAAGGCCAAACACCACCAACAAAATCTAAGTATAAACGACCAAGAATATTGGGCGTTGCTTGACGTGCCCGAGATGACCTCTCCGTAACTGAGCAAGTGTGTTCTCCACAATATATCCGGATATAGAAATACGGACTCTCAGGATCATGGCATGAAGCACGGACTCTCCAGGTGCAGTTTGGAACCCAACATCTCAGAACCAATAACATCCTCGATGATGATACGACATCAAAGTCAAACCTATATAAAACAGAATATATCATCAACCTTGACTCAAGATCGTCTTTTGTGGGATAAATTTGTCCAACAGCTAATTGAAGTGACCTCATTTCGATGTCTAAGTACTCATCATTAAAAGTCGAATATCTTTTCTTAGGAGGAAGTTTATCTTCTTCTTTGCACTTCTTTTGAACACTTATGAAGTCTTCATCATCTTGTTTAAAAGTCTGCCTAACTCTACCACACGTTGAATTAACTCTACCACACGTTGAATTAACTCTACCAAATGTTGAACCAAATAGTTCAAATTTAGGCTCAAATCTTACACTTTCTTCCACCAGAATATGAGATTTCCTTGAAATTTCCACACAAAGACGAATTGACTCTTTTCAAAATTGTTGCACATACCCACGCAATTGTCTTCCGTTGGTCACGAAGATAGGAGGTGTATCTTGTGGTAGTTCATGCATGAGTTCATTTTGAAATGTAACTCAACTTTACCTTGTAGATCTCCAGATTTAGATCGAAATCTTCATGCACTATCCTCACAAACTCATCATAACGCACATCTTCACTCAATTCCAAGATTTTACAACCATGAGAAGTATCTTCTACAAAGAACCAATGATTTTGGTCGAATTTCCAATTCCCACATACTAAAACGATTTGATCCATAGATCTAAAACCAAAAAAAAGAAGCTCAAAAGAAGAAACTATGGTGATTTGTGCTTCAATGGTGGTTGGCGGCATCGAGTTAGAGAAAGAAGGGATAAAATTGTCATTCTACAAACTAGGTTAAATGAGTCATCTCTGCCAAAGCTCAACCAAACTCTACCATCTAATTCTACCAAACTCAACCATACTAGCGTCGCTAACTCTACCAAACTCTACCACACTATCAAATAAAACTCAAACAAACTCTACCACACAGTGGACGAGCTCAACCAAACTCTACCATATAACTCTACCAAGCTCTACCACACTAGCGTCACTAACTCTACACAACTCTAAACACTAGCGTCACTAACTCTACCCAACTCTACCAAACTCCACCAAAATCTACCAAACATAAAAAACCTCAATCATTTAGTGTTTAACAAAACGACTTCCTAATAACAGAAATTTAGTGTGGTTTTTATTCGACAGTGTTGTATGAAGGTGAATTATAGTGTGGTTGACTTTGGTGGATCTTGGTTGAGCTTGGTTGAGGTTTGGTTGAACTTGGCGGCAGATCTACGCGATTTACGCGCGCTGACGTGGCACAATTCATTAATGGCATTTTCATTATTACGTTTATGTTTACACATCTCATAAGGACAAAATGGCAATTAGAAAAAAAGAGTATTCGAGTCATTTTTGATAATTCCACACTATTTAAGTCATTTTTCTATAATTCTACACTAGTTTAGTAAATCATCCATACAAAAATTTCAAGAAAGACAATAATTTCAAGAAAGACAATGACAAAATTGTTTTTCAGGCATAATTACCAAACTGACCATGATTCGAATATTACAAGAACACAAGTTTTGTCCTACATAATAAGTTCAATCTTCATCTTCAACAATGTAAGAGACATAAGCTCCAAATATTACCGTTTACAACAGGAGTCAGAATGGTCTTTTACTTGTCTGCATATTTCAAGGTTGAGACGGAGCCACAGGTGGAGGAGACTGTTGCTGCAGTGGTTGTGGTTGTGGTTGCGGCTGCGTCTCAAGATGTTCAGATTGTTTCTTTGGTTCAGAATTTTCAGAGAGTTTTGTTTCATGTTCGGCTGCTTGTGTTGATGATGCAGCCTTTGGTGACTCAGACAAGTGAACTCTAGCAAAGTCATCAACCACTTTCCTCTTCTCCTCTTCTTCAGCCATGCCAACTTTCTCTTTCGTCTTTTGTCCAACTTCTTCTGCAGCTTTAGCCACTCTATTAAAGGCTCCAGTGACCCATGTGGCACCTGTGAGAACATACCGGTTCTTCATTATAGCCGAACCTGCATTGCTCACTGTCTGCTCCGCTGCAGCGATTGCTGACTTGGTTTTCTCCGAGACTTGGTACTTTTGATCAACTTCCCTGACTTTTTCTCCCACAACGACTGTGCCTGTGTTGATCTTATCCGTGAAACCGATTTTCTTGTCAAAAGATGCGACTTTGGCAGATGCTGTAGATGTTATCTGGTGTTTCTCATCAACACTCTTGGCTTTGCCTATGGCATCTTTTCCCAGTATAAAGCCCTTTGCAAGCATGCTGCTCACGACATCTTCGGCTTTTCTAAACACGGATTCATCTGCCCTGGGAGATTTGCTGCTGTCCTTTGGTTCCTGAGGAATGACTAAATGGTAAGAGTTTACTTATGAAAATATCAGAAATGATAATGAATTAAGATGCTTACTAAGGACGCTAAAGCCTCAGGAGATAGTTGGTATTCCGGGGCCATAGTAACTATGACTGAAGAATCGACAATTGTGGCTCCCTGAAAGAATTACATTAATACTTTGTTGCTCAAAGGATGTTATTAATAGCATAGAGGATATGATTCAAGCTGAGAAGTGAACATACCGAGAGAAGAACCGCAGTTTCAGCTCCTTGAAGATCCTTGAATGTGACATATGCCAGTTTAGTCCGCTCAGTTTCACTGTATGAACGCGTCAGAAGAGTTTAGAACCTGAACTAAAAGCCGTAATCTAAACATTCAAAAGGAACAATAGTAGGAAACCGAACCTTTGAGTCTCGAGGTACAGAATATCGCCAGAAAAGGAAAAGAACTCCTTAAGGTCTCGATCAGTGGCACGTAGAGAAACATTGCTCACTTTGACAGTTGTCATCTGCAAGTGAGATGCAATCTGTAAGGCTTGAAACTATGTGAATATATAACCTTTTCAACAGTTAAATAAAAATCTCAGACATAATCTATAGTAGTTTCAATTTTATGACCACAAACACCATGAACACTATTGGCATTGTATCATCAATACAAGAAGATGAAAAGAATCAGAGAATCAAAAGACTAGATTCTGAAAAAAAAACATAGTATTGTCCAAAACTAATTCGTGAGCAAATATCAGATATTACAGATAACAAAACAAAAGAAATGTTCTAGCTGCGTATCCGAATCCAAAACTAAAAAAATACCTTATTAATAATTCCTCATATCAGAAACAGTAAGTCTCATCCAAATAAAATAAAAAACTGAAAAACTTCAAATCCTCTAAATCAAGCAGTCAAATCCCAATGATAAACGCCATTTTTCTCACAACTCTTACAGCATAGTAATGAGAATCAACAGATCTATCAACATCTTCCTCAATCAAATCAACAGCAAAAAAATCCATCTTCTATGTAAAATCCAAAAACAATTTTAAAACCAAATCCAACTCGTTACAAAAACTAAGAAAAAATCGAATGGATAAACTCACCGACATAGCCAAAATCGCTTGACGAGGGTTGAAACGGAAGTTATTTGTTGAAGCTGAGGAACAAATTTGAAACGAAACGAAAAATGGAAGAAAGAAAAATCTTAGGACGCGGATTTGATGTGAAGAAGGGAGAAAAAAGAAAAGAAAAAGTGGACCCCATTTAAACGCCTACGAAAAACGAGACTTATTCGGATTGGCACGTGATATGGTCGGGACTTCTCACGTGCGAGGTTTTAATAGTTTCTCCCCGCTTCCCACGATTTAATATACTTCTTTAAATAATTAGATTCCGAATAAATCAACAAATTTTCTAAAAAGGTGAAAGTTATATAGTATAAAAAAAAGTAAATTCAGGTGGCTTTTAGTCCAATGGAAAAAATAAATCTATTAAATGGGAGGCGCACTTGTACATCTCAAGATCGAGTCTTGCCGCCTGTATTATGCAGGAACTTGGCTAATGGCCGACCAGTTGTGGCCTAATATTATTAACAGAAAAAAAAAAATCAACAGTTTAGGACGACGTATCTATGTTAAAAAAAAAAAAAGTTAACATATTGACCATTTTTCTGTACGTAAAGGTTAGTCTTAAGATTTTATTGATTAGATTGCGGTCTAAGGCATAAATATAGATAATCTATCACAATCCTTACTCTTTTCTAAATAATCCGAAATTTGTTATATAGTTAAAATGAACCAACGTCGTGACGATATCATTTTCTCCACCAATGTCTATCATCCACGTGTCGTGAGCTGAGAGCAGCGTTCACATCGGAGTGTTTTACTTGCTCCTAGCATTTACAAATTGTGTGTATTGACATTTTTATCATTTTATAAAGGAGGATATACTTGTCAGATTCTAAAATATCTAGTTACTTTTAGAATATTATGCAAAAGCGAGGGTATAAAATGACAAACAAAAAGGTACCATGATATACAGGTAAGGTGACTTTCAGTCTCTCTCCATATCTCTCTCTCCGTGAATCACGTTTACTTCAATCTGTCCGGAGAGAGAGAAGAGAATCCACCGGAGTATTGGAAATCACCGTCCCTTTGATTTCCGTTATCGTTAGATCCCAATTTTGATTTTCCTTTGTTATCTTGGGAAAAAAAAGGATAGATTTAGTGGTGGGTTTTCGAGAAAAGTTGGGGGATTTCGAGAAAGAAAGAGAAAAAAACAAACATGAGTTTTCAGGATTTAGAGGCGGGAAGAGGGAGATCGTTAGCTTCTTCAAGGAACATCAATGGTGGAGGTCCACAAGACACGACACAAACTGTAGCTTCTGGTATATTTCAGATTAATACAAGCGTTTCAACTTTCCAACGTCTTGTCAACACTCTTGGTACTCCTAAAGACACGCCTGAGCTCCGAGAGAAGCTGTAAGTACTTCCTAAGTTTATACTACTTGCAATTGTTTCTAAATGTCGTAATTTTTTGATTGTGTGTGTTTTAGGCACAAGAGCAGACTACATATCGGACAGCTAGTGAAAGACACATCAGCTAAACTTAAAGAAGCTAGTGAAACTGATCATCAAAGAGGTGTAAATGTGAGTGAGGGTTTTGTTTTTCTGTGATTTGGAACCAATCTAAAGGAAGAGTTTTTTTTTTCTTCTGCTTCTTCTCTTGTGTTGATTTCTGAATTTGATGGTTTGTTAGCAAAAGAAAAAGATTGTGGATGCTAAGCTTGCTAAAGACTTTCAAACTGTATTGAAAGAATTTCAAAAGGCTCAGCGTCTTGCAGCTGAAAGAGAAACCGTGTATGCTCCTCTTGTGCACAGGCCATCTCTTCCTTCAAGGTAAATGCTCATCGAAGGATTTGAAAATGGTCTATGTTTATTTATGTGGTTGTGTATATTTATGTTATGGATTTGATAATACAGTTATACAGCTAGTGAGATAAATGGAAATGCAGATGATAAGCATCCAGAGCAGCATGCGCTTCTTGTGGAGTCAAAAAGGTAAGTTCATGCAGAAAAAGATCCAATTTTTGGTCTGGGAATTTTCTGAGATGATTTGGTTGGTTTGTTGTTGTTGTAGACAAGAACTTGTTTTGTTGGACAATGAGATTGCGTTCAATGAGGCTGTTATTGAGGAAAGAGAGCAAGGGATACAAGAAATCCAGCAGCAAATTGGTGAGGTGCACGAAATCTTCAAAGACTTGGCAGTGTTGGTACACGATCAGGAAACCATGATTGGTAAAACTTAAATCTATATCCTCGAGATAAATTTCTCACATGTCCTTATATCCTCAATCTAACACCTACTTTTTACATAGATGATATTGGTACTCACATCAATAACTCCCACGCTTCAATTGCACAAGGAAGATCCCATCTCGCAAAAGCCTCGAAGATACAAAGATCAAACTCTTCTCTGGTAAATAAATATATTCAAGTTTTTTATCACAATGGCTTTTTGAGGATTTTGGATGATCAGATCAACCTATAAACTTCATGTCATTGTTTTTATCTTGCAGACGTGCTTGCTCTTGGTAATTTTTGGTATCGTGCTCCTCATTGTTATTATAGTGCTTGCAGTTTGATTTTCCAGAACTTAGAAAAGCATGGACAAGTGCATCATCAATCAAGAATCAAATGAGTATTAGTCTGTCACTTTACGGCTCTTTCTGTTCCTACCAATGGCCTGTTGGACGGTTGGTCTTTTGTCTCTTGCTATCGTGTATGTAGAGTAGTTTGATATGGTCTTTGTTTCATTTTGGTTTGAGGATGTCTTGAGGGTTGGCTTATTGAGAATGTTGTTACTTTCCCTATGTAATGTACTTTGTTGCAAACTAGAGTGGATGACGAAATGGAACATCCTGTGTTTTCTTTTAAAAGGTGAAATTCCCAGTTTCGATTAGCTAAACATGAAGCTGTGAATCTTCAAAAGAATGCAAAGCTTGAGTCAATGAATATTACTCATGGTCTCAGAACAAACTATGAACAACAAATCAAAATCATCTAGAAAAGAGCAAGCCTTGACTGAGATAACAATCAGCTGAAGGATCCTTAAGGCATCCACAGAAAGCCTCCTCGTCTTTTGGAAACAACTTTGGCAACGGATGATCAGGAATAACACCGACCTATTCAAAAAACCAGCAACGAGTAGAAACAAAACAGACAGCGAGAAATATATGTACTGTAGTGTTAGTGTAGACACAGAGGGAGTCACTAAAGACATCATAATTTGTCTAAGAAAGTAGTTTCACACCTTGTCTATATCCGTGTGAGCTGGTGTTTCGTATCGAGCAACTGTTACCGCCAAGCCCGAACCATCGGAAAGCTGAAATACCGACTGTATCTTACTGCAAAATGTGGTAAAGTCTTCAAAATGTTACGAAGGTTCAGTCTTTGAGAGGTGAAGAATCAAAATCACGCCTTTTTGTTTACCCTTTTCCGTAAGTTGGTTCTCCATAAACCAGAGCACGCTTGTTATCTTTCAAGGCGCCTGCTAATATCTCGCTGGCACTCGCAGTGCCTTTGTTCACCTAAAACGGAGAAATATTGTGAGAGATCTGAATATCTTTATCGCATAAACACTAGTTAGATATATTGATCTGAGCAAAGAAAAGAAAGAACGCTTATACAAGAACAGCAAGCGGCTCAGAGGTTGCAATAGCATTGCTTCCATCAGTATCATAAATATCTCTAACCCCTCGACTATCGCAAATATACACAATCACTCCTTTATCTAACCTGTGGAAAGCAAAGGTTGAAGTTTGTATCAAGAGAGCTGTGGACCCTGAAATGTTTTGATTCGTAGGACCAAAAGGCTAATGTATGGTCTTACCAAAATTTAGCAATCTCAATTCCTTCAGGGAAAGAACCTCCGCTGCAGCAAAAAAAAAAAAAAAANAAAAAAAAAAAAAAAAAAAAAAAAAAAAAAAAAAAAAAAACTCCGAAACTTTTAAGAAAAGGCTATTATAGAAACAAAAAAGAGTTTGCTATCTTCTATAATCATCACCTATTATCTCGAAGATCCAAAATGAATGCATTTACATTGTTGCCTCTCAAGGTCTCAATTGCTTCCTTTACCGCACCTACAAATAAAGTGTTTGATTGTGAAAAATAATAACTCAAAAAGAAGACAAAATGGTAAGAAAGGATCAGTAATGTCAAAGAATGCATACCAGCAGCATTTTGATTGAATGTTGTCAGCTTGATATACCCAATTTTAGGGGAATTACTCCCAGAACTAGGAAGTTCACATAATCTTGACTTCACCGGATTCACAGAAACCCGCTCTCGCCTGAGATAGCAACAGTTGGAGTTACTCACTGAACGTTAAAACAAAGATAAATGTAGGTAAGGTAGAGATGAGAAAACCTACGTCAAAGTTAAGAGTCTCGTTTCAGGTCCACTGCGAATAGCTAGATCCACTGTGCTTCCTTCAGGTCCCCTACATTTTAACCAAAGCAATGCCAATGTGAAAAGCTTCCTTATTTCTCAGAATCAGTACCTCATCACAGTCGATTTCTCAGAGGTAATGGAGAATTAGAAGTGAAATGTGGCTCACTGCAACATCTGTGCAGCATCGTATATGGTCAGAGTTTCGGTAGTTGTGTTATCAATTCCTAGAATAACATCGCCAGGTGAAATTCCCGCCCTATTTGCAGGACCTCCTGGAGCAGCTGATATAACAATTAGCCCAGCGGGTGCGCCATCTGATGCAGCAGGGTAACCTATCGACAGCCCAACACCGGTAACAGCCCCTTGAGTCCCTGACTGCCTTCAAACAAACCATTTAATTACTAAAATCTTACATACAATCTATTTGCTTGATTCAGAACAGAGATATTCAGAAATTCTTACCCGCAAACTTTTAAACTTTCCAGGCTCTAAGAATCGAGTAAAAGGATCATCTAGTGTTGCAATCATTTTCTTGATAGCCATATCTAAACACAAATAAATACCAAAAATCAGGAGCAGGTTGTATTAAATCGTAAAAGATTAAAATCTTATGCCTAGATTTACGCATACATGTCTCTTCCCGAGTGTTCATAGGCTCATTTCGTAAAGCAGTTTCTCTGTAACGAAACCAGCTTTGTCCATTAAAGGACTTATCGATATATGCGCGATCAATTGTTCTCCAAGCTTCTAAGAAGAGAAGATTCTCCTCACTCAGACCCCCTAGGGAGAGAAAGCAGAAACAAATGATATGAAATCGCATCCCCCAATATTGACATGGTTTTTCAGTATGTAAGAACAGAACTTACATGATGGCGATTCCGTGGTGACAACAGAAATGGAAGAGACAAGTAGAACAGAAACTAGCCGAACTAACGCGATGGAGACATTTTTTCTGAATTTGACTGAAGTTTTCATCAAAACCTTCCCAGAAAGTTTCCTTTGATCATTTCTTTCGATGACACATAGAAATCTATTACAGACGAACAAGAGTCCTGGGTTTGCATTGCTCCTTGCTTTGTTAGCATGATTTCGAACATAACTAATGTTGCTAGCTTTTAAAATCTTTGGAGGTTGAGTCACCCACAATTTCACCTGCAAACCTTGAAAACTCTGTTATAGCTGGACGGACACAAATGAAGCAATAATTGGGGTTTCCACATGAGAATTTCGGGAGAGAAACTCATAAAGAAGCCAAACTTGTGCACGGAAATAGTACCTGAATTGAGAAATTAGGGCTTAATTTATCAGGCTTAGTAAAAATTGGGGAAAATGAAGAGCTCGCAAGGACCTCCATTGAAAAGTGTTTCCCCCGGGAAATTCCAACTCTGTTTTTCTTATCGGGAAGTGATTACGATTATGATTGGAGGAGTCGTCATTGTCTACAATAAATTTAATAAAAATAAACTCATATATGTGTTTCTTTTTTGTAAATAATAAATGTAAGAGTGTATTTTTCAAAATATCCTGAATTATGAAATATCCTATATGTTTGTTATTGTAAAAACTACCCTGGGGTAGATGTGTATTGACGATTCTACCCCTTATAAATTTAACAACATAATTCAAAAATAAAATATAGCTGTCCGATTTTTTTTTCCTCCATCAGTGACCGAAGACTTCAATATTTCTATTTCTCCGTCAGCGAAACAAACTTGGGTCAAAGTGTATCTTCAGTAAATTCGTTTGTGGCCAAAAAAAGTGTTACGACAGAGTTAATTGACCAGTTTTAGAGGGAGACGCCCTTTAAGACGTTGACTTCCCTGCACAAATCTCTAACCAAACGACACGTTCCCATTAAGCGCCCTTCTTCTACATCATTTTCACCAACACACTGAACAATGTATAGTAGAATCTCGCATGGAAGATTAAGTAAAAAAACATTTGAAGTCATTTTGAGAATGTTGTTTCCAGTAGTAAGAAGAGGAGAAAGTCAAAATCAAGGAGAAAGTAGTTCAAATGTAACCGACTAATAGAATTGGACAATAAGGAAGTTTCAAAAAGTGTAAACAAGAAGTAGACATTAAAGCTGACATCCTACTCAAGAACCTATCACTGTGAAGGGACAGGTTACGAAAGGCAGAGAACCTATCCCACTCAAGAAGCCTACGAAAGGCGTAATTAATGTGGCAGCGGAACATGTTACTATATGTGATTAGACAAATAAATTAGTTGTAAGCCTCAATGAAGGGACATCATGAATAAAAACAAGTGAAATAAAAAGAAAACGAAGGATGTACTTATTACCTAGCGCAAGCCTCTAGAATCATATAAACCTACATGTGTCAATACTATTATCAATAAAAAAACAAATGATTAAGAGGTGTATTCCACTACATGGACGCTTAGTCAATACATGGACGCTTAGTCAATGTATTATAGAGTTGATAATAATTTGACAATATGTACATTATTTGTCCATTTTAATATTTATGTTTATGTGATATATCTTATTTATATGGAAAAATAATAAGCATACTATGTCTATGTGACATATATTGTCTACATGGACATATTTTGATATTAGTTTTCTATCTTGGATACGAATT
>OVBA01001045.1:0-50211 GCA_900406435.1 Lepidium aucheri | reverse complement strand
AAGAAAACCATATGGACATGGACAAAAAGACATGTCTGATCTCAGTTTTACGTCACATCTTTTAATTCGTGGACATGGCCGAGTTTCTGCAACTGTATTCTTCATGAACACAATACTCGTCTTCCGCGCATAACCTGCTTCCACACTTAATTTTCTCTTTCGAAAATATTGTCCACGTCCATACAGAACAGTGATCGTCTTCTCCACATCAACATCTGCCACTATTACGGATCACTCAGAAATCTATCTCTTCCCTAGATTTCAACGCATCCATTCCAAAGGTTTTGCTCTCATATCTTTTTATCCGATTATGATCTCATCTCTTTTGATTTTTATAACAGATTTCAACGCAACCTCCTCTCTCTCTCTTTTTTCTGCTACGCACGCAACCTCCTCTCTCTCTTTTTTTCTGCTACGCATGCAACCTCCTCTCTCTCTCTTTTTTTCTGCTACGGACGCATCCTCTTCTCTCTAATCCCTGCCCTCCTTACTTTTCTGATTCCAATTTCACTAAGGATTGTTTTGTCTTTACACTCCACTTTTTGGGGCATTTTGTACAAGTTTTTCAAAAAGTGGCATTTCGCCTAAGATTCTAATTTTTTGGGGTATATGGCACAAAAACCCCTAAGAACTATACTAGGACAAGAGACACAACAATATATTATCCCACGCTAGTGGCAGTGAAATCTTTCCTAGTCAATCAATCAAACTAACTCTCGTTGTCAATTCAAAGACTAACAAGCACTACAAACAAGCTCGCTAAGACCACTAATCACCTTAACTTCATCTCTCAATGGATAGGGAAGGAAAGCTCACAAAAAGTCATTTAGGAATTTCATCGAACAGCTCTTAGGCGATAAATTTCCTAGCTTCTAAATCTAATTGATCAAGGTTAATTTAGCATTAAGATCACTGTAAGTGAAGGAATCAATAGATTTATCAACTTAAACCCAAGATTCAACTATTAAATACTAAAATCTACCTAACCGTCAACCTATCACTTCACTACTCAAACACCAAAGACTTGAAACAAAACAAGAAAATAACAATAAAAAAAATCAATAACATAATGAAAGGAAGATAAGAGAAATAATGAAAAAATTTCAATAGATGGAAGATGATGATCAAAAAATCATCATCCTCAAAAGGGTCTCCAATTATTCTCCTTCTCCCTCTCAAGTGGCTGCTCAAAGTGGCTATTCTCCTTCTTGCATTATGAGAAGTGGGAGCGTTCTAATCGCATTGGTTTAATGATCATTTTGGAAACCATTCCAGAAACCTTTAGAGGTGCTGAGGAGATCAAAGATCTCAAAGAGTTCTTTGCTGAGATGGGCTTCTGTTTTGCGAGTAGCGACAAAGCAGAAATAAGTATGCTTCTTTATCGCTTTAGTACCATGAGGTACAACAAGAAATGAAACATAAGGGAGTACGTTTTGGAAATGTCCAACATTGTTTCAAATCCTAAGAATCTCAAGATTGAGCTTCAGGAAGAAAGTGCTCATATTCTTTGTCTTAAAATCTCTTCCTCCTCAATTTAATCAAGTGAAATCCAGTTACAACACACAGAAGGAGAAATGGTCTCTTAATGAGCTCATTTCATATTGTGTGAATGAGGAAGATAGAATAAAACAAGAAAGGTCTGACAGTGCTCATATGGTTAACACCTCTAAGGGTCAGGGCAAAAGAACAAAAATTGAGATCGTTAAGAATGATGCTGTTAACGGTCCAACTCAAAAGAATCAGACTAAGGCTGAATATACATGTATCTTTTGTAAGAAAGTTTGACATATGAAGAAGGACTGCCAAAAGTACCACGCATGGCGTGTAAAGAAAGGTAGTTCCTTTGCTATGGTCTAAGGTGAACTTAATTGAAGTACCCAGAAACACTTGGTGGTTAGATACAGCTGCAACTACTAACATCAGTGTTTCACTGCACGGTTGCCTGAGCTACCAAAAACCAACTCATACTAAAAGACGCATTCATATGGCTGATAGTTTTTCGGTGGATGTGGAGGCAATTGAACATTTTAGATTATTTTTTAGTACTGGTTGTTATTTGGATTTGAAAGACATTTTTGTTGCATCGTCTTTTAGACGTAACTTGGTTTCTGGTCCTTATTTAGACAGATTTAGTTATTCTTATCTATTTGGGAATGGAAAAACTACTTTGTCTTTAAGTTCAATTATAATTGGAATCGGTACACTTATTGATAATCACAATCTTTATATGTTTGACACTATGGATTTTCTTAATAAAAACTTAAGTGTTGAATCAAGGGGTACTAGACGAAAGTTCGAAGATGCAAATTGAGGAATTTTGTAGCACAAACGCTTAGGTCACATTTCTAGAAATAGAATTGAATGACTTGTGTCAGATGGTATATTGAGTTCTATTGAATTCATAAATTGTGATGTCTGTGTGGCTTGCATTAAAGAAAAACAGACTAAACATAAGAAAGTGGGTGCATATAGAGCTAAAGAAGTCCTTGAGTTGATATATACAAACATTTGTGGACCTTTCCCTACTCCATCTTGGAATGGTTAACAATACTTTATATCTTTCATAGATGGCTACTCTAGATATGCATACTTGTTTCTTATTCATGAAAAGTCAGAGTCTTTAGACGTGTTCAAGAAGTTTAAGGTTGAAGTTGAGAATCAACTCGAGCAAAGGATAAAGTCTATTAGATCTGACCGTGGTGGACAATATTACTGTCGACATGACAGTTCAGGTGAACAATGTTGAGGACCATTTGCTAGATACCTAGAGGAGTGCAGAATCGTTCCAAAAAATACCATGCCAGGGACTCCCAGCATGAATGTTGTATCAGAAAGACGCAACTACAATCTTAAGGACATGGTAAGGAGTACGATCAGTCATTCTATTTTACCTCAATCACTCTGGGGAGAGGCACTAAAGACTGCAGCTTGCATTCTTAATCGGGTACCAACTAAGGGAACTACAAAAACACCTTACGAGCTTTGGACTGGGAGGAAACCTAGTCTGAAGCACTTTCACATATGGGGATATCCAGCTGAGGCTAGACCTTACAAGCTATTTGAGAAAAAGCTAGACTCTAAAATTGTGAGCAGTTACTTTATTGGTTATTCGGAGCGATCTCGGGGGTATAAGTTTTATGATCCCACACAAAAGAACATTGTTTAGATGGGAACAGCCACATTATTTGAAGATAATGAACTTGGGGGAGAAATGAAGTTAGAGACATCATCTTTGAGGAAGAATTAGATTCAGGTTCTAGACCGAGTCATATAGCTGCTTTTGGAACCTCAAGTTGATATTGAAGCTTTTCCCCAAAATCATGATGACAATGATAGTCAAATTTAAGATCCTCAAGAACCAGTGCATCAAGAACAAGTACTAGTGCATCAAGAACAAGTGTCGGTGCATCAGGAGCAAGTGCCTTTGCGTCGATCCACTAGAGAAAAGAGAAGTGATATTCTAGATGATTATATAGTATTTCTTATAGAACAAGAGGAAAATCAAACCCAACTGCAAAATGATCCCATCAACTTCTTTGAGGCCATGGGTAGTTCTAATTCAGATATGTGGGTCAAAGCTAGTGAAGAAGAGTATCAGTCAACGCTAGACAATTATGTTTGGGAAATTGTCTAATTACCAGAAGGTTTAAAACTCATTGGTTGCAAATGGATATTTAAAACCAGAATGGACTCAAGTGGTAATGTGGAGAGGTATAAGGTTCGTCTAGTAGCTAAAGGCTTATACTCAAAAAGAAGGGATTGACTATAAAGAAAACTTTCTCTAGTTTCTTCAAAGGATTCTTTTAGGAAAATCATGACTCTTGTTGCACATTATGACTTAGAGCTTCATCCGATGAATGTTAAGACAACTTTTCTCAATGGAAACATTGATGGGAAAATTTATATGGAGAAACCAAAAACTTTGTGGTAGGTGATCCAAAGAAGATGGTTTGCAAGTTAAATAAATCCATCTATGGGCTCAAACAAGCTTCTTGTTAATGGTACCACAAGTTTCATAAGGTAATCACCTCTTTCGGTTTTGAGGTAAATTTGGTTGAAGATTGTGTGTATCCAAGTTCAATGGGAGTAAGTGCATCTTCCTGGTATTGTCTGTTGATGACATACTGCTTGCCACTAATGATATTGGCATATTGCATAAGACCAAAAAATTTCTTAAGGAGAAATTTGAGATGAAAGATCTAGGTGAAGCATCCTTTGTATTAGGAATCCAGATTCATCCAGACAAAGGGCCTATATTGATAGAGTATTAAAGAGATTTGGCATGCAGGATTGCAAATCAGGAGATACATCATTTTCTAAGGGAGACAAATTTAGTCTCAAACAGTGCCCTAAAGGAAATCTAGATACTCAGGAGATGCATAAGATTCCTTATGCCTCGGTAGGAAGTCTAATGTATGCTCAAGTTTGTACACGTTCGGATCTAGCGTACATTGTAAGAGTTTTGGGAAGATACTTAAGTAATCCAGGTTTGGACCATTGCAAAGCAGCCAAAAGGGTCATGAGGTACCTACAGAGGACAAGGGACTATATGCTCACATATCGGAGATCAAATAACTTAGAGATCATTGGATATCCTGATTCTGATTTGCTGGATGCCAAGATAGTAGAAAGTCTACTTCAGGCCATGTTTATTTGTTGGCTGGTGGAGTTGTTGCTTGGCGTAGTGTGAAACAATCACTCGTAGCTTCCTCCACAATGGCAACAGAATTTCTAGCAATTTTTGATGCATCCAATCAGGAACTTTGGTTCAGGAATTTTGTCACTAGGCTGCGAATTGTTGAGGGAATTGAAAGACCACTCAAGTTATTTTATGACAATAAATCAGCAATTTTTGTACTCCAACAAAAATAGGAGCGTGACAAAGTTCAACTTTATCAAGATTAAGTTTCTCGTTGTTCAGAAGAGGGTACAAAGTGGAGATATTTCCATAGAACACTTAGGGACAAACTCCATGATAGTATATCCTCTTACGAAAGGTATTCCATCAAAGGTCTTTCATAAGCATATTGCTCGAATGGGTGTTACAATGTTTGAGAATCATTTGGTTTAGTGGAAGTTTTTCATTTGGTTTTGGGTTTTATAGTTTAGTTGTGTTAATTCACATTTCATTTTTATATAAGAAATAAAGTATTCAATTTACTCTTCTGAAAAATAAAGTTAAAGGATCTCAATAAGGTAGGACTAGTCGAAAATCGACATGTACTTAGTAATTTTCATGTGATTTTCATGCCATACTTTTTGTAACTGATCTATGTTATTTGACTGTATTCATTTCAGTGACCATGGAAGGTTTAGTTATTTTTATTATGACGAAGAGTGCTATGATCCTATGTTGTTATAGTCAATGGATGAGATTGCTTAGACTCAACTATAAAATGACAATACTGAGCTCATAAAGTCTATCACATTTTCAAGATAAATATGTGACCCAGTGGGAGATTGTAAGATTTATTTTGGGGTCACAAATGTATAATCAATGTGTTAGGATCACAATTTAGAAGAGTCTGGTAACATTCAGTAATTTCTAATTTGATGAAGGGCCGAATTAGAAATTAATTCTCTGTATTCCATCAACAGAGACCTTGAGCTATTCTGGGTTTGCTGTGGAATAGCCATTGCCAAAATCCAGATCATAAGATGGATTCAAAAGGTACGCTTCTACTGTTGTTCATTATGATTCAGAGACTGACATGTATTTGATTAAGAAATCATAAGGTATATAATTTACATATCCTTCGACTATTTTGGAAGGGGAAAATCAAAACATGCACAACTATTTACGGGATCAATCATCAAACTTACGAGTGAAGTTGTATCTTGAGTGACACACAAATGGAGCTTACAGTTTACTGCAAGGAAATTTACATACACATTGCGGCTGGATAATTCTTGTGACGATCATCTTGCAAAACATATCTTCCAACAGAAAAAAGATGTCTCATTATTATATGCGTATTTTCCAAGTTATATACAATTGATTGTAAACAATGATATCAATTATTGATTAATAAATGTCAATGGAGTTACTTTTTCTCAAGTTTTATCGATTCTCCTCATGTCGGGTCCTCTTGATCTATTCACAAGCCCATGTAAGTCTAATGAAAATTTGCTAAGGGTTTATTTATATATTAGATCTTTTTATAATGGTTTTAACCGAATTTTGTTTCTTTTGAAGGTTACTCCAACAAAGGTTTGATAAGAAAACGAAAGTCCGATTTTGAAATTTCAGATAATGCAAAGAAAACAAGCATTGGAATATTCGAGAAGAAATCATGCAAGCGTTCAATCAAATTCATACCTTTCCTGAAGAAGAAAGGAAGCAGCAGGAGGAAAAAAGTCTATATTTTAATGAAGTTTTACCGCAATATCAAATTTTTAAACTTTTAAACCCGTCTTAAATTTAAATTTGATGCTTAAAAGTTTTAAAAAGCTACATGAACTTTTTAATAGTGGCTAATTTTTACATCGATCGTTAGCACCGTCAGTCAACGGTTAAGTCTCCATCAGAAGACATTGTATACCTGATTTAAGCGACACGTGTATGGCAAATAAAAAAAATTCAAAAAAATCAAAAACAAATTTAAGAAAATAGAAAAAATAAAAAACCAAAGAAAAATTTATTTTTTTTATTAAAATATATAAAAAATAAATAAATTAAAACAGATTTTTAAAAATAAAAAAATTGATAAAAAGATAAAATGTTAAAATAACTTAAAAAATAATATAAAAATTTAGAAAAAGTTAATTAAATACAACCCATTACAACCTAACTAACCGACAAATTGACATGATAATTAACTGAATAATATACTAATTATAACCCAACTATAATTATAACTCACTTGATTCAAAAAACTCTTAACTCTAAAATCATAATTCAAAATTCGTCACAAATCCTAGAAATCTTCAACAAGTAAAGTAGTTTGAACATAGTAATAGGTGCACCTACATAAATGAGTTGATGAAACATTGTAGATGTTTTCGGCATTATAGGTGCTTCTGACACTGGGTGCTTCAAGCAACACATTTATATTACATGTTTCATCAACTCATTAATGTAGGTGTTTCATCAACTCATTTCCATGTCTTTTTTTCAACTTCTAGAATGTCAGTTTTCAAAATTTCAACAAAACACTTAGTAAGACGTCAAAATTTTATGATGAAACACCTACATAAATGAGTTGATGAAACATATATTACAAATGAGTTTCCTAAAGTACCTAGTGTCAAAAGCACCTATAGTGCCGGAAGCATCGACTCTGCTTCATCAAATCATTTATGTAGGTGCTCCTATTACCATACAGAAAACACTTGATTTGTTGAAAATTTTTAGGATTTTTGACGAATTTTGAGTTGAGATTTTAGAGTTAAGGATTTTTGAATTGGGTAGATTATGATAGTACTCAGGTTGTAATTGCTTGTAATTAGATATATTCTTCAGTTAGTTTTTGAGTCTATTTTTTGTTTAGTTAGGTTGTAATGAGTTGTATTTAATTTATTTTAAAATTTAAAAATATTTTTCTTCGAAATTTTTTTGAACTTTGTAAAATTATTTTGTTTTTCTTAATTTTTTTATGTTTTTATTTTCAAAAGTTTTTTCAACAGATATTTTCCTAAATTTTTAAAATTTTATCTTTGGTTTTTTAAAATTTTTCGGATTTTTTTCGACTTTTTGATTTTTTTAAAATTTTTTAACTTTACTGTACACGTATCGCTTAAATCGGCCGTACACGTGTCGCTCATTGATGGAATGACAGAGACTTAACCATTGAGTGACGATCAATGTAGAAATTCATCACAATTGGAAAGTTCATGTAGATTTTTTATAATTTAATCACTAAATTAAGATTTAAGATGAGTTCGAATGTTCATTAAGAAATCAACACTGCTGTAAAAGTTCATTAAAATGTAGGCCCTTGATGCATCGACCAGTATCTCTCGCTTACATTCAAAGACTTACATGATCCCGAAAAATTGTGTTATGTCTCTGAATTCTGACAGCTACTCACTTATCATTTGCTTCCTCCAAGCCTTGATGATTATCACATCTTGTCGAGGTTATTTTCATTTTGCTCTCTCACTTAAATAATCTTGTGTATTATCTAATTCTTCTTGTCAATGATATTTTATGATGAATGCATTTTGACTTATGATAACCTTTTATGTGGATATTGAGATCATACTTGGGTAAATTGATATCGAGTAATAATGTCATTTTAGCTTATATATCATTCCTTTAACCTGCAAATTCATGTACGATATGAAACTTGATCTTGGAAAAACAAAGTTAATATGGAGCAACATGATCCAATGGTCAATGGAGAAGGGGTTTTGACACAATCTTGGAGGTATAACGTTTATGCTACAATCTTTGTGGTTCACAAAAGTTTGATTTGTCTCAACGTATGGAAGTGCGGTTGAGTTTTTTCTTTACTCAAAGACTTTGAATTTCTTGAATTGGATGATATTTTCAAGTACTAACCTTAGGGATATCAGGGTTTTGCTACTAACATTTTCCTTCACCACACAAAGGTGTCAAACAGGCCGGTCCGCATCCATCTCGACTGTCCATAGCAAACAATTATTTTTCAATGACCCGCTCAACTAGCAACTGTAACAAGTCTATCTCTGAAGCCTGGTTTTTAAACACACCAAAAATCTATGTCCACATCCGCTCCGCCACGGACCATATTAGACAAAACCCATGGGCATGTGGCCTACTTGACACATGTAACCACACATCCATCCCTGTCCTTACCCTTGCACCCTTCTTCTAGTGGTATCAAAGCCGTCCTATAAATCTACCATCACTTGGCTGAATCAATCTGGCTGCCACTTAAGAAACTTATTTCCATCGTCTTATTTTCCACTTCCCATGTTTCGNGGCCCCCCCCCCCCCCCCACCACCATCACCGTCTATCCCTCATCAACACCACCTACCTTGTTATCGCTCAGCTCTCACAGCAAGCCTCTCACCTTCTTGCATGCCACTAAAACTATCAATATCGCAATAGTTGCAGCTACCTCCATTGGATGCAAGTTACCCGTGAACACAATCCAATACCCACCACTCATCATTGAACACCCCAATTCTTTGGGATTGATGAAGATCCGCAAGAGAGGGAGTCTTACTTTGCTTGTTGTCCTCGCTTGTACAAGATGAAGATTGTGGAGGATGAACGAGTTATCAAGAGCAAAGGTGTACCCGATGATCCTACCAGGTTGAAGGACCAAAAAGATATTGGTTTAGGTGTTGCAACCCGTGAGAATTTGTTATACATAAAATCCATCGTGTGAGTTATACCAAGCATCAATAATCCTAGACCTTCTTTCGCTCGAAACGGTGAAGCCCTCCATGCTACTGAGAATCTTCCACCATGTAATGACAACCCCAGGCTTGGAGACGAAGTTGAATGGGACTTACATCAAGTCAAAACCTGTGAAGCCGTGACACGACGCTGTCCCATCACGCATGCTACACTTGATGCAGAGAGACCATTGCCTCTTCCCCACTCGCACCGCGAAGCACCTATAAGCATCTCTTGGTGTTTCGCTCAAGTATGAGCATCTCTTGATGTAGTGTTTTCATAGGGGTTGGGTTAGACCTAATGCAAGTGTTTTCTTGCTGATTTGAAAGACGTGACCTCAACGGTGAAGAGGAACTCAGAAAAGGACTTTTGTCCAAGGCCATTCATGCGTTCATCCTTAAGAACCCACTCCTCGTGCCACTTCTTTCTGCAATGGTCCGTGATGTGCGGCTCAAGAGTAGTCGTCTAGTCACAACAAAATTGGACATCATGTGTCCATTTATCTAACGAGGAAAAGTTGGGCTTGTTGCTTGGCATTTCCTTGCAAGCCTTTGCGTTTCGAATTTAAGAAGCTAAGCCTCCAGATGTAGAGCTTGTAGGTGTTAATTGGGTCATTCTTTGGAACATTGACCAGGTTGTACTAATAGAGTACAACCGTCCTTGTTCCCAAAAACTGTGAAAATGTGTCCCTCGCTAAACTAGCAAGACACTTAGGTTTGTTATTGATGTCCTATCCTCGTCCATATGAGTTCAATTGGCTGCGAGTGAGCAACACTAATAGGGTGGACAAGGAGTTGTGGTGCCCCTATATGTATGTGATGAGTACGGAGATGACATCAACTTTGATTTGCAGCTATGATGGATGAATATGACTTGCTGTTGGGGCGTCCTTGGGAACTTGATAGGCAAGATGTGCAGGAAGGGTTATTCAAAATTTACACCTTTCTTGTCCGAGATGGGGTTCTCACCCTGTCTCATGCACTCGCCCGATTTGTGGAAGCCCGAGAACAAACCTCGTGGAATCTCACAAACGTTAGCTCTTCAAAGGATTACTCCCACATATCATGACGTGGAGAAGAGATTAAAGGGCTTGTCTAGAAGTAAGCGGAGAAGTGCCTCTTCAACCACGTCACAAATGACGAAGATGTGTGTTTTAGTCGAATAGGTAATGCTTGAACATAAGTTGCCTCATTTCTTGATGTTGATATACACCATATTTAGCCATCTTTCCATGCATCTTATAGCTTGTTTTGTCTCGTATAGGTCTTACATTCATCCACCTTAAAGTATTTTTGCACTCATATTGCGTCTCAGAGTTTAGCATTAGAGAGTTGCATATTTTTCCCTTTTTGAGTTTTTTCTAGGTGATTGGGACCTTAGTGAATGAAGTGAAGATGGAGAGTGGATTTGCATCAAGAGAGGAGGAGAAACAATGGAGGCTAGACTGGGGAAGAAGAAGGATCTAGAGCTGGACAAAAGAGAATGGACGAATCAAGTTGTCCGGATCAGCCAAACCAAGCCGAGTATCATATTGATCTAGATGAGATTGCGCATGTTCCGGAAAGTATCGGACAAAACCAGACCTCGGCTGCAAACTAGAGACCTCTTCTCAAAGACCATAGGAGCCCATTCCGCACGAGGTCCTGACCTGATCCAGACATGGTATCGGCCATAGCATGAAGACCTTATTTTTGAAGCCAAACATGACAGAAGTGAGCAAAGTAGCGGCCCAATCCTGCATGAGTCTCGGTCGATCTAGTGACGTGAAGTCATTTGAACACACCATTCTATCTCGGGTCCCACTCGATTTATTCTGGGTCGACCCATCATATTTTTTATGTTTTGTTTCACACTATTTAAATGCAAGGAATATTGGTCCAAGCAACCAAATTTCACACTGTTATACTCTTTTGGCAAAATGGTTGAATCTTTATCCTTTGATCACTAGTTTGAAGATTTAGAGATTTGGAGAAGACTTTGTAGGATTTCTAATAGATTTATGAGCACCTTTGTGTTTTATCTTCTATCTAGAGTTTCCTCTTAGTTCCTTCTCTCCTTCTCTGTATCATTGTGGCCTTGTTTATTATTGGATATGAGTTTGGTTTGATTATGTGTGAGTAGATGTAAGGGTTTAGTAAATGATTGAGATTGCTAGGGTTGTTAGATTTTTAGATCCTCTACTCAAGGTGTGCTTAATGCTAGATTTATTACGATCAACTAGTAATATTGATAGAAGGAAAGACATTGCGTGAGAAATATTCAATGAAAGTCATGAAAAAATCTTTTTGTCAGTTTTCATTCCCTAGTGAGCGAGAGCTTTGGGTGGAAAATGGTCTTTGTGAACTTTTTGTTAATGCTTGTTCAAGTTTAGGTTGGTAAATGAAAGTTTAACTTAGCTTAATTCTCTTATAGGGATCAATGTCATGAGAGTGAATTAATTTAGTTTGATGAGCCGCATGCCCTAGATGGGGCTTATGTTATGAACCCGAATTTATCTTGAATTATTTGTTATCCCATTCGTCATTTGCCTAAACTTAGATCCATTACTTTTTAATCATTTGAATTTTGTTTGTTTCACTTCCATTGCTTTCATTAAGTTGTTAGTTTTAACTGTTACCAAAAACATCATCTATCATCTCTAGCTTGAATTTATTCTTTGCAATCTTATCGTATTGATTCTAGACTCGCTTTGGACTCCAACCTCAAATTCTAAAATGTTATGATTGTGTGTATTTTTGGATTTATTTGATTTTTTAGAAAAGCGAACGTCAAATTAGTGTTGTTGCCCCAGAGTTGATGCAATTTGCCTTTTCAATTTGATAAATTTTCGACTAGAGACTTTTATTTTACTTGTTAGTTACAGTTTCTTTGTTTCTTGGTTTACTCTATTTTAGGTGGACAGAAACTCGAAGCTGCCGAAGAAAAGTTCTCGAGAGTGATCTGGATTTGTTTCAACTAGAAAGAGAGTATAGAAGGGCATCAAGAGAGAGGAGAGCCAATGAACGAGAAGACCACTTGGTACGGTTGGGTATTGCTGATCAAGGAGACGACCAACCGGAAGTTGCTAATGGAAAAAACAGCGTTAATGGGATCGGAGCACACCATATTACTCTGATTCCTCAACAACAACAAGAACAGCCAATTAAAGCTTTTGACGAGCCCAATTTGAGTGAGGCTAGACATGGAATTCTCATTCCTCCAACTTATACGTGCAATTTTGAAGTGAAGTCTAGCTTTATCAACATGCTTCATCACTATAGGCACAACAAAATACTGTTGGAAGATACTCTCGATCACTTAGTTCAATTTGAGAGAATGTCTCGGACTGTTAGGATCAATGGAGTCCTAGAGGACCCGGTTAAGATGATCTTGTTCCCACTCTCTTTAGGGATCAATTCTTCCCCATGGGAAAAGTGTATTCCATCGTATTTGGTCTCTACTTGGGATACTGGTAAGAGGGAGTTTGTCACTAAGTTCTTCCCCAAAAAAGGCAACTAAGCTTTGAAATGATACTATTAGCTTCAAGCAAGGGGCTCACGAGAGCCTACATGAAGCTTAGGACAGATCGAGAGGGTACACTAGGAGTTGCTCTTATCATGTTGTTTCTGGAGAGAATCATTTGGGTATCTTCTACCTAGGAGTGAACAAGACAGTCTATCGTGTGCAAAACAAGACTAATTATGGGTGCTTTGCCAATCTCACGGCCACCCAAGGAGAACGATTTGTGGAAAACCTTGCAGAAAGCAATGCTGGTGACTATGATCAGGTAGTTAAAGAGCCAAGCATTGGGGAACAAAACGACAAGAACCTAAGCGATAAGTTTGATCAACATAGCAAGATTTTTGTTATGGGAAAAAGAGATAAACTTTATTGGTGAATGTGGCATGGAGCAACAAAGTTGTCAAGAAGAGGTATTTGAGGACTGTGAAGAACTTGAAGAGAAAGTGAGCTTTGTAGGCAACAATAGGAATTACCAATGAGGATATAGGAATCAGAGTTTCCATCCCGGTGCTGGAATCTGCTCTGGTATTGGCATAGGTGTTGCCATTTCCTCATAAATCTCTTCAGCTCTATCATCTTCAACATGGACTACTACTCTCTCTTGTCTTGGTTTTTGGAAGTTTGTTTCAAGCTCCTTACCACTTCTCAACATAACAGCATCACAAGATTGATGATCATCATTCGAACCCAGTTGAAAGGTCGTGTTCTCCACCCTAGACATAACATAATCAATTATGGAACTCAACTCCGAGTACATCACTCCCATCTGATTATTGATTTCAAACGTAGTCCTAGACTGTCCCTGAATGACCTGCTCCAATAAAGCTTTAATCTCATCAGTAGATGAAGGAGTAGGACTTGCTGTAGTCTTTTGCTCGGTGTAAAATACTTTGGATTGATGGTCCTGAAGATTAGGTTTTTTTCTCTGATGAACAAAGCTTAACAGACTTCCTCTTAAACTCACTTGAAGCTATGAACTAATCCAACTTCTCACCTATCCCTGCGATTTTATCCATCTCAGATGAAGATTCTTTGTGATCCCGTAAATCTCCTATACTCACAGCCAAATTCTCAATCAGTCGGAAAGCACTCTCACTCATGTTTGTGGTGAAATCTCCCTTGCTCGAAGCGTTAATTAGTTTCTTGGAACTCCAGCTCAAATCACTATAAAAGAAATTCAGAACTTGGTCATCGCTGAAACCATGATGTGGACAATCTCTTCTATATCCCTTCAACCTAGCCCATGCTTCTCCAAAAGACTCATCGTCTCTTTGATGAAAGTTCGAAATCTGAGTCTTCCACTTAGCAGTCTTTTCTTTGGTAAAGAAGTGGTCCAGAAACTTGTTTCTAACTTGTTCCCATGAAGTTAATGATCCTGCTGGTAAATACTGAAGCCATTTGGTCCCCTTTCCTTCCAAAGAAAACTTAAAAAGTTTGCACTTAGCATAGTCCTCAGGGATTCCTCTAGGTGCTGTTGTACTACAGATTTCCTCAAAGTTTTCGAGATGATCTATAGGGTTTTCAGCAGGGAAACCGTGTAAGGTAAACTGTCTAACCAATGCTATCAAAGGCGGACTCAACTCATGATCAATGCAACCCTCAGGTATACTATTAGAAATTGCTGATCGACATTGATAGTAGTTGTGAGGAGTTTCTATTTCACCAATAGCTCTTCTTGGCATCTGTTCTGTCGTAGCATCTCTTTCCCGTTTCAGCTCTTCAATCTATCGCTTTAATTGCTCTAATGTAGCTTCCTGACTCGTGGAATCAGTTATGCTTTCCTCTTCATCAGCCATTATAAGATCAAACCTGAAGAACAAAACAAAGGAATAAAAAGAAAAGATAAACAAAGGTGTCTTAGTCTCTAACTCAATAAATAATCAAAAGGTAATGTTATTGAACCCCGGCAACGGCGCTGAAAACTTGATACAACGAGTTTTAATCCTATATTCTACTGCAAGTGCACAGCAAACAAAATAGCATTTAGGGATCGAATCCACGAAGACCAATTATCACACTAACGATTGTATTATTTAACTAGAGCTAAGAAGATGAATATTTTGATTGGAATGGATTATAACTAAGGAATGTAATGTAAAACAATAACTAAAGACATCAAGCTTAGGGAATTCATAAGGAAATCAAAGTTTAGAATGATGAATCTATTCAGGTAAGTTCAGTTCCGTTCTTGACTCAGAAATAACGATTGACTAACCTACTCTCGCAGTGATAGCCACTATGCTTAGATTCTAGGGATCCTATCTATCGTTGGTTCTAGAAATCTAACCACGCAATATTAACAGTTCCAAAGTATCCACAACCAACCTAACATCAACTCTCGTTGGTAGTGAAGGTATTGCTTACCTAGAAAGGTTCTTCTGGCATAACAAGCAACCTAGGATCATAGATTAGTTAGCTACTCTAACCTAAGCATTAACCATGTTTCTAGGCTGAGAATCCATATTAAAATCCTATTTGTTCCTCACCCTTATGTCCCTTAAGATCCTTTGAATACCCTAAACTCTACTATGAACTACTCAAACATGGAAAGAAAGAACAAGCAAGCAATTGTAAAGAAATTCATTGAAAACTCGAAATAGATAGAATAGAGGTTTACGGATTCTTCTCCAATGATGTAGAGATCCGAAATCTTCTCCTCTAGGTTACAACAAATGTCTATAACTTTTCTAATCTGAAAAAGTATATCTAAAAATGTGTTTTTGACCTCATATATAGAGTAAACCAAACTGGTACAAAAATAAGGAAATCTGGTTTTCGCTTCGCAGTGTCATTGATCGATCGATCCTTCAGCTGCTTGATCGATCAATGTTTCTTCATTCGATCATGAAGTTTCCAAATCGTGCAAAGGATCGTGCGTAACTTTTTCTTAAATAGCTCGATCGATCTCTGAGTGCTCGGTCGTGCACTGGATCGTGCGCACGATATAGATGGATGGAGGTCAATCGTGTCAAGCATGAGAAGTCGATCAATGGATCGAGCGTATTTTTCTCTTTAAAAGTTGTGATCGATCAATCTTGGTGTTGATCAATCGATCCTTTATCTCGTAGTGGAAAATTTGATCGATCATTTATCTCGTAGTGGAAAATTCCAAAGTTAAACTCCAATCTTGCTCAGCAGGTGGAATCCAAAGTATCCTTACATTTTGTACCAGAAAGGACTCTAAAAACACAACAAAGACTAAAGGAAACATATGAATTAGTAAGCTATAAGTCGGTATAAACGAGGTATATCAAGCAACCCTCTCACATTTGCGGATCCTCAAAAAAGATTTGAAGCACATCTCTAATCGGTTATGCATCCTAAAAACCATGAGCATGAGCTAAACTGAAAAAAAAAAGATATATGAGATTAATCAAATTAAGTCATGTTAAGCTCAAGGAAGTTGAATCATATGTTCTTTGATTGATAGTCTCTCTTGAGGCATGCACAACTAGACATAAAGGGTTAGACTTTTATTCTTAGAGTTTAGCTTAGGCATTAGGGATCTTTGGATTGGATGCTAAGCTTGGATGCTAGTACATTGTGGTTTTCCAAAGTGATAAAGGTTCACTTGTGGATTACAGCCTTGGTCTAATGAGTTGTTTGTTTCAAGTGAGGTATTCCCTTTGTCTGCAACCTTTCTTCCTTCTTAGCACAATGCATTTGCTTGAGGGCATGCAAAGTCTAAGTTTGGGGGAGTTTATATGTTTGTATTTTAACACGTTTTAGGAGCATTATATGGCATATTTTGCATTCATATTCACTGTATTTATATCATTTTAGAGTCCTTTTAGGCTCATTTGCACACTTTCACTTGCATTGCATACATTTTGCATTTGCAGTAACTTTTAGTTACTGTGGAGCGTTTTGGAGCATTTTGGACATAAGGACTAGCAAGGACCGGATTGGAGCGCAAGGCGTGAAGCAAAGAAGCAGCTAAGGAAGAGAACTAGTAGAACTCGACATCACCTTCACCACGTGATCTCGAGTTGCACTTTTGCTGAAGAGTCCACAGAACTCGACATAACCCCTCACCATCATGTGACCACGAGTTTTGCAACCAACGTATCCTTTTGTTGACTTTTTCTGCGTTGACTTTTTTAGGGTTTTGTGTTGGGCTACAAATACCCATTTATACCCACAAAAATAGAATCCATATTTTTCTACCTCTTTTGTTCTTAACTTCCACAAAAACTCTATCTATCTTTGTATGAGGATTTCTTATAATTTAGTAAGTATTTAAGTTTAATTACTTTTGCATTCTTTTCATCTTTCTTTGCTCTTTATGATTTATGCACTTATTTAATTTTCTAGGATTGTGTTCTTGGTGACAAAAATCTTATTAGATCTTCTAGGTTCTTGAGGATATGAACTAGATTAGTGTAGATTTAGGGTTTTCTAAGCTTGCTTTAGGTTTTTCATGCTTAGATTTCTTTTGTTTCGGTGTGCTTAACGCTTATTTATTATTGGCCGTTTGAAATATAATGTCTGCATTCGACACTCACAAGGTGTTTGTAAAAATGATTGAATGAACCAAAACTTGAGATAAGCATTCCTAGCTCAAAAGATTGATTGCGTAGGGTGTTTAATGCTAGAATAAGTTATTTATTAATGCCAAACCAAGTGTGGATTGCTAATGAGAGTTAGGTCTGATTGCATTTGGGTTGCGTTCAATATTCATGAGAACGATGTTGATCAATGTATTGGAATAATTGATCTGTGTATTCAGTGAAAATCCTGTTATCAGATATTGAGGGAAGAGTTTGAAGTTGCTGGAGCTAAGAGACACACCTAGTAAGGCCATTGAGCAAGGAGCCTATGGTAGTAAGGAAAGCTTAAATAGGATGAGGGTGTCAAGAAAAAATACTGTTGTGCCTCCTCCTTACATCCTCCAATCACATATTCGGGAAGGTTCCTCACCAAAGCACAAAAGAATGTGCTTTCTCACTTCAAAGCCAACATGAATGAAATAAGCAATTCCTCTTCCTAGGATGGAGAACTTGTACGGTGTTCCCAAGCAAGTGAAATTGGTAAGGGATATCTTAGCTAATTGGAGCAAGGTAGAAGAGCTCCTTCTCACTAAGGTCAATCTCAATCTGGCACCATTGAAGCCCAAAGTTTAAACATAAGAAGGCGATCAAAGTACTTTTTTGTACCTTTCACATTTGGCGAGCTGAAATTTTTTGATGCCTTGTGTGATTATAGGGCAAGTATGAACGTCCTATAATTTGAGATAGTGAAGCTGCTAGAGTTTGAGAAAATACATGAGCATATAACAACCATCTCGTTTAGAGACGCCTCTTCTTAGTCACCACTTGAAAAGCTTGTGGACTACCCCCTGAAAATTTTAAATTGCATTGTTCCCACTTACTGCATGGTTGTGAAAATGGAGGCTAACCGCAAAATCCCACAATTTTTGGGTAGACCCGTCCTTAGCACAGTTGAGCCAAGATTGACTTCCTTAACAAAGAGGTTTTCTCAGAAGGTGAGTAGAGCCACCGCGTATCCTATTCAAGATTTGTCACTCAGATTTTTTGGATCAATTGAGTAAGTTGAGGATGGTACTTAGGCCGGGTGTCCTTCCCACAGATAAAGTACTTGGATGTCGGTGCATCTAATAGGGATCTCAAATAGTGATGAGCAGCATAACAAAACCAGATTAGTGACCTTAAACAAGCGCACTTTGGAGACAATCTTATGGTATCCTTGTATATACTTTTTTTAATTTCTTTTAGGTACTTAAATTTGTTTTTGTTTTACTTTTCTTTTTGAGGTGGGTTTATTGATTGTAGAAATAGAACAATGAGCTTAAAAGAAGAAGTTTTTAATAAAGGGAGGGGTTAAGGTGCAGAGTAAGTGAGAATAAGCAAAACACATAAGGGAAAGAGGAGTTCTCAAGGATCGCGGTCGAACCTATGCGGGTTGTGGCTGATCTGGAACTTGGATAGGCCGATTCCAGAATTTGAAACAGACGGTCAGGAGCTAGTCATGGCCAGTCCACACAGCGAAATGAGTTCAACAAGGACATCATTTTACATAATGGGTCACGGCCAAAGAAACCAAAGGATTGGCCCAAATCAGACTTAATCTCCGCTGCAAAACAAATCCTTATCCTAGGCAAGAGCTCGCAGCCGTGCGATGATTAGAAAAGGCCGAAACTCAATCCAAAATGGTTGTTCCTCCTCCAAGGTAAGTGGGACCCGAGATTTTCTTTCCTCCTTTGAAAAACAAATAGGCATCTTCTCTCACCTCACTTTCATTCACTCTCATTTCACCAAAAGATCTCAAGAACACTCTCTTCCTCTTCTCTCACTATAATCGATTTTCTCCACCAATTTTCTTATAATCTTTGCTTATTTTAATTCAAGTATCTTAACACTTTAGCATCTTCATCAAGAAATCAAGGTATTGGCTCTCAAAACCTCCATTTTCATGGAAGCTAAAGAAATCAATTTGGGGATTTTTCAGGGAAGGAGAAATTTGTTGATTTGTTTGGTGACTATGCTTGGTTTATGTTAGATGTAGGTTGGATGACTTGAATTGAGCTTCAAACAGCAAAATTAATAGCTAAAAGTGAAATTTTGGAGAAGTTAGGTTCAAGATGTTAGTGTCAAATTTCAATTTGCTGTTTGAGGATGATGATGAACTTGAGTGACATATGATTCCTTTGGAACTCCAATATGCTTCTTAGACTCCAAGTTGATATATCGCTCAAAATATTCCTTAGTCATTTCAGAAATTTCTTCATTGGTACTAATAAACTTCTTAATGCATAGTTGAATCTTGAAATCTTATGTGTGCTTTGGCTTATTAGAATTGGCATATAAGTTTTTTTCATTAGGAGCATCACTCTCTTGCATTTGAGAAAAACGGAAAACATTTTGGTGCATTATTGATTGTCTTGAACTTCAATTTGTTCATAAGCTATTTTCAGAAAAAATTTATACTTTGAAATATCATGTATGGTTGCAATTTTCTTCTCCGACTTTTGGCTTAACTTGTTGAATTTTTGACAATATATAGGAACTATGCCTCCAAGGAACCAAGGACCAAGAACAATAGTGATACACTTAGGTATTAATCCTATGAATCTACTGCAAATACATAACAAACGTAATAGTACTTAGGGATCAAACCCACAAATACCAAAGATTTCACTATTGATTTCTAACCTAATTCAAGCGAAGAGAAATAGAAGTGATGGTGGTGAATACAATTAAATAACAAGGAAACAAGATGGTGTACATTCAAATATAAAAAGCATCAGGCATCAAGAATTCATAAGGAAATAAGGAATCGAATCAAAAAACTATTTAGGGTACTCAACTAACCAATTCTTGACTTAGACATAAAAATATAGCAAACGTATTGGTGTGGCGTCGTCTACTGTATCTAGCAACCTAGAATCTAAATTGTCATTTGGTCCTAGAGATCTAAATACGTGTTATCGAATTGGTCTAATAGGTCCACAATTAGCCTTAACATCAGCTTTTGTTGTTAATGACTAATTGCTCGTTTAAGCTAGTTTAGGCATCTAATAAGCACTTTTGGTGAGTTAAACAACCTAAGATCATGCTAATGTAAGCATTACACGCACCAATATATGGAGAACACACAAGATATAACCCTATTTGTTCTTAAATCATTGAATCCTTAATTCACTAGAAAACCCTAAACCTGATTAGAGAACTAGTCGGACATGATTAAAGAATACAAAGCAATAGATGATGGAGAAAACATAATTACATTGCAATAAAAAAAGATAGGGTTCAGAAATCTTCTCAAAGAGTAAAAGATAAAATCTTCTCCCTAGGCTTACAAAAGTCTTCCATGAAAATAAAATAAGTCTGTGTGTTCTAAAAATCTCAAAAACCCTATTTAAAATAGGCTAAAAACGTGTGAGGTACAAAATAAGGAAAAACAGAAAATCTTGTGCAGGCCCGTAAATCAAACGATCTAGGTGTAGATCGATCGATCCATTGTAAAATGGTTGATCCTGATCCTTGCTAGTCATTTCATAGATCAAGCGTAGATAACTCATCAAAGGCTGGAGAGGTCGATCATGAGGTAGTCAGTCAATGTTCAGGTCGAGCACATATTATGGTAGCTTGGAGATCGCTCGATCAAGCGGGGGCTGATTGATCCTAAATTAATGTACAACTTCTGACGTTGTGGGGATCAATTGATTCAGAGGGGACATATAGGTCCTGGTTTCCTGAAAATGCCATAATTGCTCCAATTTGCTCGAATCCATGTCTTGAGTCCTTAATCTCATTTTAACTCATTTTGTACCTGAAAAGACTCCAAAAGACTAACAAAGATTCGAAAAACACATGAATAAGTGAGTTTAAAACTGATAAAATGAGGTACATCAACTCCTCCAGACTTAACTTCTTGCTTGTCCTCAAGCAAGCTGAAAATTTAAGACTGAAAAGCAAAGTGTAATCAAAGGAACTCATTTTTCATAAGAGTACTACAAAATCAATTCCTTTAGTAAACCACATGAAAACTTACTTGACATAACCGAGACCACTTGTACTTTCCCAGACTTCGCAATTGACCCAAACGAACTCCACAATCCAAATGAGTGACCCTAATACACCATACCGACTCCCTAAGGTATCTAAGTGTGGTCTCATTGAAGGGATATCAATCAAAAGACAATGGTTTATCTTCAGCCTAAATACTACCTTCTATGTGGTTCCTTACCTCTCTTTTCATCTACATTTCAGCCGATTTCTCCCTACTTACCTAGGGTATCCTTTTAATTTTTTTATTGGTTAGTTCTTTGGCAACTCAAAGAATGAAGGCAGGAGTTGCGTCATCGGAGTTTTCGTCAGCCTACTAAAATTGCATCCAGCTTTCTTTTTATACTTTTCTCAGACATAGAACATTCATCACAAACACTTACAAAAGACTTGAGAGAGGGGAACCATACTCACACAAATAAGTCATTCATGACTGAAGAAGGGAACCTGATCCAATGTATGCTAACTCACTTGGTAAGAGAATTAAGTAAGGTTAATTGTGAAGCTTACATGAGATTCTTTGAATACTCAAGAAAATGTGGGTAACGTTGAGAAGTTGTGTAGTCCCTGACTTTTCCAATAGTCAATCGATTCCTGTCATGTCTGATTTAATGGTAATTGAGTTTATGAAAATGCAGTAAACTTTGAAAATTATATTTCCTACAACCGGTTTTTAAAAGTGAACTAACTCATTAAAAACATAAAAATGACTCAAACTGCAAACAAAAGAAATAAAATTGTGTTAGTCATAGAGTGTGTCCTCCCCCAGATTTACTTTACACAATCCCGGTGTGAGAATAAACATAAAGGAAGCACAACTTACGTCGAAAGATAAGATAAGACAAATACATAAAACGAAAAAGAAACAGGTTGGAGAAATGATCAAACTCTAGTGGTCCTGTGAACTAAAACTCTTGCGAACCTCGGAGCTTTGTGACATCACCATAGGCGCAGATCAACTATTTCCTCGTCAACCTTGTCATCTAACGTAGTAGCATGCCCGTTTCCAGAAACATCGGGTATCACGTCAGCAGACTCCTTCTTGCCAAACATAGTTGACCCAATGATCTTCGCTTGCATCTATATTGCAGGGTTCCTGATGTGAGTGAGCTTTGATGTATGACCTCCGAATCCACTGTCTACTAAAATGTGCCATAGAATCGAATTAGGCGAATTATCCAATGAAGGCAAGTGGTCCTCTGCGCATCTGCGAAACCCATAGAGGCTACAAAGCTGCTTTATCATCAGCTCATAAACTACACCACTAGAGAGAAAAGTGATTGTAGCTGCATATACCAGACCATGTGGATTTGCAGTCTCATACACCTCTCAGGAGGCCAAGAACTAAGAAACGAGCTTAGGATACAATGGATAACTACGATGCAAAAACGTCCTAAAGCCAAGTATGGCCAGCATCCCATTCACGTCATCTAAAATCTCAAACCTCTGCACTATGTTGGTGCATAAGAACTAAATGGGAACTATCTATTTTCAGACGTGTTGGTCCTAGATGACACTATGATGGCACTCCCAACTATTTCCTCTCTCTAACCTGACATAAGCAAAGTCGAATTTGAGAGTCGATGGGTCTATAGGACGTCTCTCATGGCTCAGAAAAGGTATACCATCTGAGTGACGCCATGTCACGTTAGTCCTAGGTTTGACTGTACTGTATTATGGTCTGGACGCGGAAGACTATCTAGTTTCCTAGCCATGCTACAAGGATCTCCTAACCTTCATGGAAGGTTTGTTAACTCGTTCACGGACCATTGTCTAAAAAGAGACAAACACAAAGAAGACCAATAGCAAAAATCGACACATAAAGTATGAATAATCAAAAATTTTGATCATATAACTAGATTCATGTGAAGAAAACAAGCTAAACCAAACATCATCACATTCAAACATTCAGCAATGCATCTATCAATTCTTTCCATGCTTAATTCCAAACCAAAATTTCTAAAATTTCCATAAATTCTCCTTCAACTTATAATCAGATTCTACACAAAAGAAATACCAAAAATTGGTCAATTCTAAACTCAAAATCATCATAAAATGGCAATAGAAGATACAATATGTATCACAAATCAAACACATTGCAGAATTTACCAAACTCCAAAGTCTTCAATTCTTGCAGATTGAAATGTTGGCGAAAGAGGGTCATACCTTTGCAGATTGAGAATGGGACTAGAATATTCAGAAAGAGGACGAAAATCTGAGTAGGATAGGCTCAATGATCAAACTAATAAGTTAAGAATCAAAAGAGTTATGAACAATTAAAGTTTTTGTGAAATCTCCAAAATTTGATGTGTTTGATCCGAAAATAAAGTCTCTTGGTGTTTTGAAAGTGTTTTTCTGTTCAATTTAAGTAAATGAACCAGTTTTTAAAATCAGAAGGCTAAGTTTTCTCGTGGATCAATCGATCTCAATGGTAGATCGATCGATCTGATTTTCCTCTCAAGTTCTTATATGAGTGATCGATTGATCTCATGCTGTAAGGTCGATTTGCAAGTCGAGCGCAAATTCCACTAGTCACGTGATCAATCGATCGTCTATGCTTAGGTTGATCGCCATGTCGTGCGCATAAATTGTTTTTCTACTAGATCGAATGATCCACAAGAGTGAGGTCGATCGTGAGGTGATGCGCAAGTGCAAATTTTTAACATGATTGACTATGCTAAGCCTAGATCGATCTCTATGTCGTGTGCAGCTCTATGTTTTTCAATGGACCGGCCAATCTGATCGATTGATCTCTACAGTCCGAATAGAATCTTTTTGCCTAAAACAAAACAAATTGAAATGAATAAAAACATCAAACAGAAAAATTCAGAAAACAAAAGGTATCTACTAGTGGGGTTGCCTCATATTCAACGCTTGTTTAAAGTCATTAGCTTGAATCAATCACCTTTTAGATGGCGGTGGACTCTTAGGAGGAGTTGTTCCTCCCTCAGTCATGTTATCGTTCATAATATGTGTGATTTTTGATGGTTTTAGAGTCTTATTTTAGGTTGTTTTACATCCATCTAGATAGATTTTCCGTTTACTTAGGTCCTTTTAGGGTTGTTTTGCTTTCTTTGCATTTACATTTAGAGTCTGTAGCTTTATCTAGGAAAAGGAGCAGAAAATGAGCTAAATTTGGGGCTAAGGACAATTGGATCAGCTGCTACGCAAAAAAGATCATGCAACCTCGGATCGCTACCTCGCGGATCACCAGCGAGGACTGCTCAGAACGCTCAAGAAAGGATACCTCAGTCACCAGCCTCGACCTATCTGTCGCGCAGGAAGATCAATCTTTTTACCACAAGGATTACACTCGGATCATTCACTCAGTCTCAACCCACGAGGACCAAGATAAGAATCACTCCTCGGTGCCCAAGCTCGCACTAGGACTCCAAGGGCAAGACCTGCACAAATTCCTGGTTGACCAACTTAAGTCGGTTTGACCGTTAGGGTTATGCAAATAACCCTATAAATACCCTCTAATCACTCTCTCATCAATCATCTGATATTGAGCTGAAAAACTCTCTCTATTTTTATTGTTGTTTCCTTTATGCTTGTTTAAGGTACTCTTTATAACTATGCTTTTAAGTTAATAAATTAAGTTTGTCCTTTATCTTTCTGATTGCAATTTCATTTTAAGCTGTTATTTATGTTTATGCTATTGAGATCAACCCTACTCCTCCGCCCTAAATCAATGAGGCACGAGTAAATCCGTGTGGATCTCGAGGATAGGGCAATTGGAGGTGAATCCGTTAATTCCCTCGCCGTTATAGCCAAGATCTTAACTCCGATCTCTTCTAACTTGGCTAAGATTAATGCTGATCTCTCCCTGATCAAGAGAGATCTGATTTGGACCATGACCTAAGGCTAGCGCCGATGGGAGCGGAGACCAAGTGCCTTGTTAGTGATGGCTTGATCCACCGAAGAGAGATCTAGCATGTGGGTCGGCTGTTAGACGAGTTGGGCTTAGCCTAATGCTTCTACTTTGGTTTGATCGTGGCTAGGGTTGTAATGGATCATCCGATACGGAGAGGGATCTTCACCGCGAGAGAGGGTAGATCTAACCTAGTCTCGAACTAGAGATCGCTCAAAAGAGTTCAGCGAGTTGGGATCGGCGAGTTTATCACTGATCAACCGCTCTATCCTCTAAATTTTTGCCTTTAATCTTATTTCTATGTTATTGCAATTCTTGTGCTATGTTTTTATGCCATTCTCTGTTTTAGCAACTTTCATTCTGTGTTTATTTTGCCTTTTTGTGTAATTTGTCTTTATTCACTAGTTTTCTTGCTCACCTAATATCATAATCTATCATAGTGACAGAATAGTAGGTTGCTTGAACTAAGATCTAGTAGTAGATAGGTTGTTTACAAGCATCTCTGAGTATTTGATGTGACAATTACCATTTACTTACCACTATGCTCAATTGATTTGATCTTAGGACACGAAAATCCTTTTATCAACTTGGCGCCGTTGCTAAATCGGATTTGCTTGTTCCAATTTATAGTTTACTAGTCTTAGGATCAGGTTGTGTGTTACTAATATTATAACTTTCCTGTGTTTCACTCAGCTTGGATCTATAAGGACCAAGCTCCAATCCTATTGACAAGTTGTTGTTTCTGTCCTTCCAGGCCTCGCAGGTACTCCTCGATAGCCGGACGTGAGGGCACCACTTACAATCAAAGCTCAACAACTGTACTCGCTGTCGAGCCCCAAGTTCAGGGAACTTCACACTCCTTGTTCCCTGTCCTCGCTATGGCCACTTCATCAGCAGATGAGTACACTGATCATGACGATTACGATATTCCTAAGGAGACCCCACGACGGATTATAGGTGCAGCGGATGAACCAAAAACATCTTATCCGCAGTACGGAATCACTCCACCACCTGTACCAAACCGAACTTTTGAGATCAAGGGTAGCCTCATTGCTATGGTCCAACGAGTCAAATTTCATGGACTACAATGCGAAGATCCAGTTGAGCACCTTGATGAGTTCGAAAGGCTGTGTAGCACCACCCAAATAGACGGATTGAGTAACGATGCACTCAGACTACGGCTGTTTCCGTTTTCACTCGCGGAGAAAGCACAAAATTGGGAGAAACACCTACTTCCTGGTCAGATCATGTCTTGGGGCGAGTGCAAGAAGGTATTCTTGAACAAGTTCTACTCACCTTCACGCACAGCAAACTACGCACAACAATCTTTCACTTCACTCAAAAGCGCTCCGAGAGTTTCCCGCAAGCATGGGAAAGATTTAAAGACTACGTTGCCCAATGTCCGCATCACGGATACACAATTGAGTCCTTACTCAGCCCTTTCTATCAAGGGATCAGGTCAAGGTATCGGACGCTAGTGGACACGGCAAGAAATGGAAATTTTATGCACAATACATAACTGCTGGATGGGAACTCATTGCAAACCTTGCTCAGGCTTAGGAACAGTATAATGAAGGTGATGCAAACAGTGGAGTCTATTCTACTAACTCAACCACACCAAGAAAAGCTGAAAACCGCATAATGAATGCTAAGATGGACCATCTGCTGCGGAATAAACCAACACCCATACCAGCCGAGGAAGCAATGCGAGCGGAAGAGTTAATTCTTCTTAAACAAACCGCTACTCCAACTGTCTCACAACCAGCTATATTGGTTATGTTGCAAGCGATATTGCAAGGGCAAAAGAGTGCGGCTGGCGAGCTCACAGAGAAGTTTGCTGAGATCAACAACTGATACATTGATCTCCATCGGGGACATAAATACAAGACTAAAACAAGTAGAACAAAAACAAGCCACACCGCTGCCCACCTCGATTCTAAACACATGCCTCGCATGTCCACCTCGCTCAACCTGCGAGGGCTCGAACAGCTTTACTGCAATCCACTTGGCACAAAGCGTGAGTTGTATCAACACTATGGTTGCTGATACTGGGGATAGTATGATTAAAGAAGGGGGGTCATTCTCGAACACAGATCACTGATAAGCTCAAGTCACCCTCAGTCCTCGACGATTTGCCTCACAACACATGTGAACGAGGATAGAATGTTCCCAATGAGTTAAGCCGCTCCCACCCATTCGTCCTCATCTACCTTTCCCAAAGAGCCATAAGAAGTGTATCGCTGAGAAATACAAGACTCAACTCTTCAAGCAGATTAAAGACATCGAGTTTCCAATCCCATTGGTTGATGCCTTTATATTGATGCCACCATATCATAAGTTCCTCAAAGACGCGGTAAAGGAGAGTACCAAGGAGATTGAAGGAGAAGTGATACTAGCACATGATATTAGTGCAATCATCCCGAGGAAGGAAGCACCCAAAAAGTTAGAAGACCCCGGTACCTTTACTATCCCGTGCTCTCTTGGAATGTTATCCTTCAATAATTGCTTATGTGATTTAGGAGCCTCGATAAGTCTCATGCCCCTCTTGGTTGCAAAGAGATTAGGGTTCGGGATGTTCAAAACATGCAAATTCTCATTGTTACTTGCCAACCGATCTAGGAGCATACCACATGGAATGCTTGAAGATTTACCGGTTAACGTGGGAGGAGTACAAATCCCAACCGAATTTGTTGTGCTAGAGATGGATCAAGAACCAAAAGATCCTCAGCTCTTTGGTAGACCCTTCTTAGCCACAACTGGAGCTTTGATTGATGTGAGGAATGGAACTATAGAGCTTAACTTGGGCGAAGACATCAAAATGAAGTTCCACATTGAGAGTGTGTTAAGGAAACCCACTATTGACAATCATACATTTTGGATCCAAGAGACAGATGATCTTGAAAATGAGCTGCTTGAGGAGTTGCTTACAAAAGATCAATTGCAAGTGGCACTAACCGCACCAATCCAAGATGGGTAATTACGGTCAAAGCGGAACTCTATATGGCACTCTTAGATACTTATCAATCACCAAGGAGTACGGTTGTGATTGAAGAGATGGTAGAGTAGGAAGTCAAGGATAAGCAAGCGGGAGAGCTAATCTCAACCCTCTCGAAAACAATAGTCCACGGAATAGCTTAGCACTCTGTCATGCAACTCGCAACAGATGACACCAAGGAGAACCTTAATGGAACTCAAGACGATTAGTCCGAGCTTAAGGCACCAAAAGTAGAGTTGAAAATGCTTCCCGCAGGGCTAAGGTACGCTTTCTTAGGAGCTAATTCTACATATCCTGTGATTGTTAATGATGCCTTGAATGATGAAGAGCTTGAGATGTTGCTATCCGAACTTAAAGGATTTAGAAGAGCTATTGGGTATTCTCTTGAGGATATTAAAAGAATCTCACCTAGCTTTTGCGTGCATAGAATTCACTTAGAAGATGAGTCTCACTCTAGTGTACAGCCCCAGAGAAGATTGAATCTGAACCTTAAAGAAGTTGTGAAAAAGGAAATCCTTAAATTGCTTGATGCGGATGTAATTTATCCCATCTCCGATAGCAAGTGGGTTTCACCGGTTCATTGTGTCCCTAAAAAGGGAGGTATCACTGTGGTTAAAAATGATAAAAATGAAATGATACCAACAAGAACTATAACAGGGCATAGGATGTGTATAGATTATAAGAGGCTTAACTCATCTACTAGGAAAGATCACTTCCCATTGCCTTTGATTGATCATATGGTACAACGTCTAGCCAATCATAAGTTTTATTGCTTTCTAGATGGGTATAGTGGATTCTTTCAGATCTCTATACACCCATCAAGAGAAAACGACATTTACTTGCCCTTATGGAAATTTTTCTTATAAACGAATACCATTTGGACTTTGTAATGCTCCCGCAATTTTTCAACGTTGCATGATGTCTATATTCTCGGATTTAATTGAAGCGATGGTGGAAGTCTATATGGATGACTTCTCCGTCTATAGCTCCTCCTTCTCCTCTTGTTTGTCAAATCTATGCAGGGTATTGAGCAGGTGCGTGGAGACCAACTTGGTACTTAATTGGAAGAAATGCCACTTCATGGTCAAGGAAGGGATCATTTTGGGACATAAGTTTTCTGAGAAAGGGATTGATGTTGATCAGGCTAAGATAGATGTCATGGTTCAGTTACAACCCCCAAAGACGGTAAAGGACATTATAAGCTTCTTGGGTCATGTTGGGTTTTATACGAGGTTCATCAAGGATTTCTCAAAGATAGCTCGGCCGCTCACTCGCCTGTTATGCAAAGAGGCAGAGTTTTCATTTGATGACGAGTGTATGGAAGCTTTTAAAACCATCAAGTCAGCCCTTTTCTCGGCACCCATTTTCCAAGCACGAGATTGGAGTCTACCATTAGAGATTATGTGTAACGCTAGTGACTATGCGGTATGAGCTGTCCTTGGACAAAAGAAAGATAAGAAATTGAATGTCATCTACTTCACGAGTATGACACTCGACGATGCCCAAGTCAAGTATGCAACAACTGAGAAGGAGCTGCTGGTTGTTGTCTTTGCATTTAAGAAATTCAGATCCTACCTAGTTGGTTCCAAGGTTATAGTCCATACTGACCATGCGGCTTTGAAATACCTCATGAAGAAAAATGATGCAAACCCAAGGCTCCTTAGATTGATACTTCTTCTCCAAGAGTTTGATATGGAAATATTGGATAAACCGGGTATAGAGAACGGTGTAGCCGATCACCTATCAAGAATGATGGTAGAAGACACAGTACCAATTAATGACTCCATGCCTGAAGAACAGCTGATGGCACTTCAAACCTCTAGACGGAAATGGAGGGGTAAAGCCTCACAGGCACAACTCGCAGCAGTGGACACCAAGGAGCGACAGATTGACCAGAATGAAGATCCTCCACGGTAAAGGTAGTTTGCGAGATCAGTACTCCCTTGGTATGCTGACTTATTGAATTATTTGGTGGTAGGGGAGATACCTACGAGTTTGGAAGGGTATCAAAAGAAAAAGTTATTCAGAGTCGTAAATCACTATTTTTGGGGTGAGCCCTAGTTGTACAAGAGAGGATTGAATGGTGTGTTTAGAAGATGTGTGGCTGAAGAAGAGGTTCAATAACTGTTGGAAACTGCCATGGGTCTATATATGGGGGACATTTCACAGCTTTCAAAACGGTTCAGAAGATTTTGCAAGCAAGTTTTTGGTGGCCTACTATGTTCAAGGATGCTCAAGCATTCATATCAAGGTGTGATCCTTGTCAACGAATGGGAAACATGGGAAAACGCAACGAGATGCCTCAAAGACCGATCTTGCACATCAAAGTATTTGATTGTAGGGTAGTAGACTTCATGGGACCTTTCAACCCGCCTTCAAATGGAAACACATATATCTTGGTAGCCGTAGATTATGTCTCCAAATGGGTCAAAGCGGTAGCAAGTCCAACAAATGACGCAAAGATAGTGATTAAGTTGTTCAAGACCATCATCTTCCCTAGATTTAGAGTTCCACGAGTTGTGATTAGTGATGGAGGATCACATTTCATCAACAAAGCATTTGAAAGTTTACTTAGGAAGTATGCGGTGAAACACAAGGTAGCCACACCTTATCATCCTCAAACCAGCGGGCAAGTAGAAGTCTCCAATAGACAGATCAAATCCATACACACAGATAGTTTGTGCTTCCAAGAAAGATTGGGCAACTAAGCTTGACGATAAACTTTGGGCATACCGAACTGCCTACAAGACGCCAATAGGAAGAACACCGTTTCAACTACTATATGGCAAGTCATGTCACCTCTTGGAGATTGAATATAAGGCGGTATGGGCAACAAGACTACTGAACTTCGATCTGAAGACAGCCCAAGAAAGGCGGTTGATCAACATGCACGAGCTAGAGGAAATAAGGATTGATGCCTATGAGAGCTCCAAGATCTACAAAGAAAGAACAAAGGCTCTCCATGACAAAAAGATAGCATATAAAGTGATCTTAGCTGGAGACCGAGTGCTATTATTTAACTTAAGGCTAAAATTGTTTCCCAGGAAGCTAAAGTCAAGATGGACCGGTCCGTTTGAGGTTAAGGAAGTTCTACCACTAGGAGCAATAACTTTGATCAGCAAAAACGGGGAACCCTTCACGGTGAATGGGCATAGGATTAAACCTCACGTGGGAATAAAGGAAATACCAGAGAGGACTGTGGCAGTCCTCGATGAACCTCATCAGTTTTGAGCGAGGATACAGTCAAGCTTGAGACTATAAACAAGCTCACTTGGGAGGAAGTCCCATATCCTTGTAAATATTTTAGTTTCAATAACCTTTACCTTTCCTTGCATTTGTCTTTTGAATGAAGGAGTGTTCATCAGGGGGTAGACCAGCTTCGAAGGTTCAAAGGCAAAAGATGTGGGTTTCTTCGGAGCAAGGATACCGAGGGTATGGACCGAGGGTATGGACCGAGGGTACTAGGTTTCTTAGCAACACAGGTATAGCCAGCTGTCCAAAATTCCAGCTCATCAACTGGTCCCCACCGGTCAAATTGTTATTCCCAGAAGAAAAGGATAGTCAAACCAATCCAACGATGAAGAATCAGTCAAGCATCTTAAATTCAAAATCAAGGGCCACGATATGGTCAAGGATTGAATCAGACCTCGAGACTAGAGATGCTCTCATTCAAGAAATCGGTCTCCTCCATTGGAAGCATAAACTTCTTCTGCATCCTCGCCTTCCTCCTCCCATCCTTTTTCCTTTCTTCAAAAAAAATCTCACGCTCGCAAAGGAAAAACCGAGGATCTAACACAAGGGCAAGAGCGAAAAAGACAAACAAATTGGAAAATGGCAAGCAAGAATGGAGAAGATGAAGTCAGGAGAGTCTATGAAAGCTGGAACATTTCACATCTAGTGAATACAAATGGGGCGAGTGAAGCGGATAACTCAGTCGCACCACCAAATCTACCTTTCTGCCACACCGCGCGCATATCAGTAGAAGGGCCCAAAGCTTGGAGGTTATCCGATGTTCAAAGGAAGATTGACAACGAACACAACAATACCTTTATCTTTTTGCAAGAAGAAACCAGCTCAACAAACCACCAAGTACTGCTCCCTCACACACACTCCTTGTTGCAACACCCAAGGTGTCGCTCCAAGTGCATACATGCAATCATAGAAAAGACAGGAGGGCCCAAGTACACTGAACTCGCAACGAGTGGCTAGGACTCCAACTCCTAGGTACCAACTCCACTCCTTTCATTGTAAATACCATTACATCTTATCGTTTGTTTCTCAACCTAAGGCTCACCTCTACGCTTTTATACACACAAGGGACTGTGTGATCTAAGTTTGGGGGAGGGTCCTAGGGGTTACTAACCTTGTGTTTTGTGATTCTTAGTTTGTTTTTCATCCGTTTCACCAAGTAAGTAAAAATCAGGTTAGATTTTTCTTTGTGCATTTGATTGTTGCATTTCATGGCACTTAAGGCATAGAAAAACCATTAAAAATTGAAATTTTTTGAAAATGAAACCTAAAAAAAATAGATTGATCACGTAGTTGCATCCATTTAGCTTTGTCTTTAGGTTGCATTCACTTAGGATTCTTGCATCCGTAATTCTTTTGTGGGAATGATCCTGATAATGGACAAAATCTTGCTAAGTTAAGCTAAGTAACCATTGTGAATGCTCTTGATTGGTAGATAGCCGTTTTGGAAAGTTTTTGGGCGGATCATCGCCTTGGTGAACTTTGCTTGGGTTGTGTTTTGAATAGTTCTAGTTTGATTCCTTCTAAAACTGACTTAAACTTCCAATTTAGAGCCCAGAGATGCATCAATACCTTCCTTCTTTATGTTTAGCACGATCCAAAAGTGTGTGCTTGGTAAATACCTCTCAAAAGTTAAGTGGAAAATAAGGCTACCCGCAAAGATTTTAAACCGAGTAAGTGGTAAAGGTGAAGCGGCTAGAAGGATGCGTAAACCCGTAGCCTTTCACGTCCGTGTATATCCGCTAACTTACTCCATATTCCGGTTGGTGGAGCAACTTGGAAAGAAGCGTAAACCCGTAAGCTTTCATGTTTGTGTAAGCAACCTTCGGAAAAGCCAGAAGGGCACATAAAAACAAAAAAAAAAGAAAAAGAAAAAGAAAAGGAAAAGAAAGAATGAATAATCGGGCAGCAAAATTTAAATGAGAGGGAACCATTTAAGTTGAAAAATGATCATGCTACGCTTTGGGAAGTCGAAATATGTACTTGTTGATCTCTAGTCTCTTTTGAGGACCGCACCAAAAAGAAATAAGGAATTAGAATTGTATCGTTAGAGACCAGCTTAGGTAATAGGAATCCATAGGTTGAATGCTATGTTTAAGGATGATTACATTGCGGTTTCCAAAATGATAGAGAGCACATGTGGATTACTATTTAGCTTAAGCAAGTTGTTCGTTAGACAAGATGTTCCCACTTTGTGTGCAACTTTTCCACCTTCAGTCATTGCACTTGCTTGAGGCCAAACAAGATCTAAGTTTGGGGGAGTTGATGTGTGTGATTTTTGATGGTTTTAGAGTCTTATTTTAGGTTGTTTTGCATCCGTCTAGATAAGAATCACTCCTCACTGCCCAAGCTTGCGCAAGAACTCCGAGGGCAAGACATGCAGAAATTCCTGGTTGACCAACTTAAGTCGGTTTGACCATTAGGGTTATGCAAATAACCCTATAAATACCCTCTAATCACTCTCTTATCAATCATCTGATGTTGAGCTCAAAAACTCTCTCAATTTTTATTGTTGTTTCCTTTATGCTTGTTTAAGGTACTCTTTATGATTATGTTTTTAAGTTAATAAATTAAGTTTGTTCTTTATCTTTCTGATTGCAATTTCATTTTAAGCTTTTATTTATGTTTATGCTATTGAGATCAACCCTACTCCTCCGCCCTAAATCCATGAGGCGCGAGTAGATCTGTGTGGATCTCGAGGATAGGGCGATCGGAGGTGAATCCGTTGATTCTCTCGCCGTTCTATCCATGATCTTAAATACGATCTCTTCTAACTTGGCTAAGCTTAATGCTGATCCGGATAGGGATCATCCGATCCGGATAGGGATCATCCGATCCGGATAGGGATCTAACCTAGTCCCGGTCTAGCGATCACTCAAAAGAGTTTGGTGAGTTGGGATCGGCGAGTTTATCACCAATCAACCTCCCTATCCTCTAGATCTTTGCCTTTAATCTTATTTCTATCTTATTGCAATTGTTGTGCTCTGTATTTATGCCATTTCTCTTTATAAGCAACTTTCATTCATTTTTTATTTTGTCTTTTTTTGTAATTTGTCTTATTCACTAGTTTGTTAGCTCACCTAATATTATACTCTATCATAGTGACAGAATGGTAGGTTACTTGAACTAAGATCTAGTAGTAGATAGGTTGTTTACAAGCATCTCTAAGTATTTGGTTCGACAATTCCATCTACTTACCACTATGCTCAATTGATTTGATCTTAGGACACAAACATCCTTTTATCAGTTTGTAACATGTAACTTCAGGTGTGGATCGTCATTGATAAACTCGACTCCCACAGTGTCCAACAATACTACACCTCCACAAATTTTGACCTCTTTTATAGCAAAGGGTCCTACCCATTGTGCTTTGCGCTTTCCAATAAAAGTCTTAGGACGAGAATCGAACAGAAAAACTTGAGTGTTAACAGTAAATTCACGCTCAAGGATACACTTGTTTGGAGGGTCCATGTCTGGAATATTATAGCAGTCCACTGAGTCTTCTGCAAGCTCTTGGCGGACACATTCTTCCTCGGCGAGCTCATACCCAAACAGATCATCAAAAGCTGATGAAGTCCAAACCAGTACCTCTAATTCTGATACCTTTTTAACCCTTTTATCCGAGCTGATCATACCACAGAAACTGCCACAGGGACTCAATATGGGATATGAGACCCCTTTGTCGACATTCTCCAAAACCACTCTCTTGTTGAGGAAGTCGATCTTAGCCCCAACAGTGTTCATAAATGGTCTCTCAAGAGTATGGGAACCGCACCACCTTGTGTCTTTTCTACAACATTAAAATCTGTAGGAACTTGCAGTTTCCAATCAGAATTGGATAATCAACTAAATTTTCATGTGGGCACTTTGAAGAGGCATCTCCTAATGAAATGGAGGCATTGTGATCCTGCATATGCTTAATTCTTAGCTTCTTCATAGTCTCCAATGAGATCATATTCAAAGTTGCTCCAGAATCGCAAAATGCATCATCAAAATTCAGCTTCCCAAGAGAACATGGAATGGTGAACTCACCTTGATTTTCCAACTTAATTAGTTGTTTTGGAAAATGAATCGGTGGGTTGTATACTCCAAAATCTCCAATCTCAGTAGTGGTTTCCACTTCCTTTCTGGCACCAAATAAAGACATGACAGCATTGCAGAACTCCTTGGGATTCTTCTTCACCTTCCCAAGAAGTGCTCCTTGATGCCTCTTTAGCCTCTCTACATTCTGAGCATCCTATATATCCAACTTCTTCACATGAGCAGACACATACTCGAACTTGTTGTTGAGGTCATTGTACATGCCATCAACCTTAGCATTGATTTCCCTTGTAGTATTCCGCTATTCTTGCATTAGTTGTTGTATCAAAGACTTGAGCACGTCTTTAGAAGTACCAGATGGGATTGTTGGAGCTTTTTGCTACTGTGGTGCCGCATGCTAAAAAGGCTTGAATAGTTTCTGCCAGTTTTGACCTCTACTAGAAATTTGCATGTAAGGCTTCTGGTGGTTCTGATAAGTCCACCTTTGACCTTGGCTTGGCACGTTTGAAAAATCTTTTGGAATCGACCAAATCGATAACTCCTCTGCTCATCCATCTTCATTCCAAAGGCGGTTTACCCTGAAGCGGTGATCTCTGTTGTATCGTCTGAGTAGGAAACAGGAAGTCCTAAAGATTCTCCACATTAGTGCTCTTGTGAGATAGATTGGACTGATTTGGTCCCTTGTTCTGCCAATTCACATAATCGACCTCTCTCCGATCCTCATGAAGGTAACAGTTTTCCTGCACAAAAGCGCTTTCTCCAATGTCATCACACTGGTGAACTCCCCTCTTGTTGGATTGGCTCGCTTTGATCAGCATTTCAAGCTTCTAAGTAAGCTTGTCAATTTTCTACAACTCCATACTGTAAACCCATCACACTATTGACAGTGATTACCATAACTTGCGGCAAAGTTCTCAATAAGGGTGAAAACCTCATCTGTTGTCCTCGTCATCTCCATTAATAGCTACGTTCAGAGAGTTCTTGTAATCCCACTCAATACCACCATAGAAGATGTTAACAGCTGGTCATCGGTATACCCGTGGTGTGGACAGTCTCGCTGATACTCTCTAAACCTCTCCCAAGCTTCACTGAACGATTTTACAGAACGTTTATTAAAGGCAGTGATCTTGTTCTTCAGTGTAGAAGTCTTGGATTTAGTATAGAACTGAGCCATGACCGCTTTCCAAGTATTGATCGATCCTGTAGGAAGGGCTTAAACTCCACATAGTCTGCAGGGACTCTATTAGAACTTGTGGTGATGCACATATCCTTAAAGTTCTTGATGTGATCCATCAAATTCTTCTCTAATAAACCGTTAAAGAGATACTGTTTGACCAATCCAATCAGCTAAGACTTGATCTCATAATCCTGCCTCTAAATCGGTGGAGGACAAATAACAGACATGTTCTGATATAACTAGTGAGATGTGTCCAGATCACCTATGACTCGTTGCTGAGGCTGCTCATGTTGTCGCCTAAGTTGAACAATCTCTCGTTGTAGCTGCTCTACTGTAACTTCTCCATCTTGACCCTGATGGTCATTCACGTGAGTTGTTGGGTCGGTAGGAAATTCCTGACTCATTGCTTTTCTTTTCCTGTGTCACGTTTAACTGTAGCAAGTGTCTCATAGCCAAAGTTCAAAAGATTTTTAGAGCCTTGGCTTCTTCTCATCATAAATCTGAAACACCAAAAAGAAACAAAAAGAAACCAATGGAAGTAAAAGACTTAGACTACAACTCGAATTTCAATTAAAAACAACCAATTGGTCCGCGGACACGATGCCAAAAATTTGACACACTCAGGTTTTAACCCTATGAATCTACTATAAGTGCACAGAAAATGTAGTAGTACTTAGGGATCAAATCCACGAAGACCAAGGATTACACTATTGATTTCTAATCCAATTCAAGCTAAGACAAATAGAAGTGGTGGTGGTGAATGCAATTAAATAACAAGCAAAGAAGACGGTCTAAATTCAAATATATAAAGCATCAGGCATTAGGAATTCATCAAGAAATAAGTAATCTAATCAAAAAACAATTCAAGGCACTCAATTAACCAATTCTCGAATCAGACATAAAAATTTAGCAAACTCACTATCCTGGCGTCGACTAGTATATCTAGCAACCTCGCATCTTGAAGTGTTGTTTGGTCCTCGAGATCTAAATATACATTATCGAATTGGTCTGATAGGTCCACAATAAGCCTTAACATCTTAGACATGATTAAAGAAAACAAAGCAATAGATAATAAAGAAAAGATAATTAAATTCAAATAGAAATAAACTAGGGTTCATAAATCTTCTTAAAGAGTAGAGGATGAAATCTTCTCCCTAGGCTTACAAGAATCTACCGTAAAAATAAAACAAGTCTGTGTGTTCTAAAAATCTTGAAAACCTATTTATAGTATGCTAATAACGTGTCTAGTAAACAAGGAAAAACAAAAAATCTAGCGCAGGCCCATGGATTGATTGATCCAAGTATATATATATATATATATATATATATATATATATATATCGATCCATTGTAAAGTGGTAGATATTGTTCCTTGCTGGTTGTTCCACAGATCGAGCACAGGTAACTCATACAAGGCTATAATGGTCGATTCTGAGGTACTCTGTCAATCATCATGTCGGGTTCATATTCTGGAGGCATGGAAATCGATCATCGATCCTGAACTCGTGCGTAACTTCTGATGATGTGGGGATTAATCAATTCCAAGAAGGGACCGATAGATCCTGTTGTCCTGAAAATGTTCGAATTGCTCCATTTTGCTCCAATCCATGTTTTGAGTGCTTAATCCCATTCCAACCCATTTTGTGCCTGAAAAGACTCCAAAAGACTAACAAAGACTCGAAAAACACATGAATAAGTGAGTCAAAAAACGATAAAAATGAGGTACATCAAAGAGCTATTATCCAAAGAGGTGGATGTCGAGGTGACACCACCACGTATAGAGTGGTATACGAGCATACTCAGTTGAGATTCCGAGATCCACTTCTCGAGAATTTGGGGTTCCAAGAAGATGATAAAAGGGTCTAGCTAAAATTGGATTGTCGAAGTTTACCATTCTCGCTGTGACATGCACCCAGCTGAGGCAAGTAACTTCTTCCATTTTGTGAGACTCGTATATGAGGATTCAGAGAACCGAATCCCCAAAAAAGGGTACCTTACATATAGCATGAATAGCACGTGGTTCCGAGTTAGCATTTGAAACATCTTCAATTTCCCATTTAGGACAAAGAAAGATTTTGGAAAGTATGATTCTCTCTACCACTTCTGGAATAGCAGTGGGCAATCCGGAGGATGGCTCTCGATATGCATCATATTTACATAGATTTTTATGCATATTTACATCATTTTTCTTAGCTTAGAGTCATATTCATTCATCCTAGAATAGCTTTTTCTTTGATCTTTGCATTTTAGAGTATTAAGTAGATCGAGTCGCATATTTGTTTGTTTTTTCGAGTGTCATAGGTGATTTGGAACACAACTTGAACTTGGGGTCTTTGGGATGACACACTCATGTAATAGAAGTAGAGCAAAAAACATGAAAAAGGAAAAAAGAGGAGTTGTTTGGATTAGGCGTCGACCTTGAGGTCAACCAAGGAAGGTCAGCGCTACGTATCGCGGGATGACGCGGGAAGAAGGGTCCTCAACCCAACGATTGATAAAATTCTACCTGAAGGAACACTCGAGGGATCACATGTGGGCGTAGTCTGGATTGTGCATCCTCGACCTGCACGTCAACCCCAGGACATCGGCGTGACTTGTACCGCAACTCAATGTTTGCTCTTCAAAGCATCAATCAGTGAGTTAACCCTAGCACTTCGACATGGAGCGCACCCGAGAACACTTCACGGAGATCAAAGTCCTCGACCTTGAAGTCGACTTGAAGACCTTGACCATCGAGTCATTGGCTTCCAAGCATGCTGGATCGCTCTTCCTTGACCAATGACCCAACCAAACCATCTCGATGAAGCCCATTCCACAACAAATATTCCATGATCCGGAGCATCGACCTGCAGCCTGATGATACATGCTTGACGTGGAAGGCACCTAGATTTTCCTCCTAGACAACATTCCCTCGACCAGGTGGTCGATCCTATGACATCAACCTCAGCATTATTTTTCCCATTTTAGTTGGTCCAACCCTGTTTGTCCCGGGTCGACCCGAATCCATTTTTAATTGCTTTAAAACCCTAAGTTACTGGTAGAATGATCTAAGTTTTAATTTTTTAGGCACCTTAGAACATTTGGAGAGTGGGTATTGAGAGGAAACTTTAAGACTCCTTTGGATGATCATCTTTAGATCATTCCTTTGAATCAATTAGAAATCTTTTTATCTTATCGGTTCTCTTTTGATTATGCTTATCTTTTTATCTTTTTTTTTGTTTTCTATTTTCTTTATGTGTGAGTAGTCTCTAGGATGGTTTAAGGCTTGGTAGATTCTAAGATGGGTGATTGATTTTTGATGCTTAGAGTTATAGATTCCTTAACTTTAGGTGTTCTTAATGCTAGATTTGAGCTGACCATTTGAATCGAGATGCTGGAAATTTCATGCCCCAAAGGTATTTGTGAAAATTTTTGAAAGACTTATTTATGAGCAAAGTTCCCCTAGCCTTTGGTAAATAAAGTTAGGATGTTTAGTAGAGTTATTGAGCATGTTTTTAGTGCCTGTTGATCTTTAACTTGCAAACGGAAGTTTAGGTAGATTTTTAGGTTGATAAAAAGGTCAACGCCATGGAAATGGGTTAATCTATTTGAGTGTCTCATGTCCTAGGTTGAGCTTAATTATTCTTTATTGCATCATCAATCAGTTGTCCATCCCCTTGAATAAATTGCCTTGCTTAAAGCCGTTCGCCTTAGTTTAATTGTCTTTGCTTCTCAATTGTCCTTTTTTGTTTAAGTTCGTTTTGTACTTGAGGTTGTTTAGTTTATGCTTTGTTGGGGTTTTGATTTAGTTTGAGTAGTAGTAGCTGTTGTGAATTTCTCTTTATTTCGATTACATGCTTAAATGAGAATCTTATAGTCTTATTATGTTAGTTCTAGGGTTCTTGTAGATTTGAACCTCAGGTGCTTGCAATTATATTTGTTTGCATTTGTTGATTTAACTGAGTGTTAAAGCAAACATCAATTTGGCGTTGTGCCGGGGAACCTATTACAATTAGCCATTAAGATTTAGATTCAAATTAAGACAAGAGATTTTATTTGATTTTATTTTATGATTTTACTAATCTTTTGAGTTTGTTGCTTCTTGATTCTCTTGAAGGTGCATGCAACTAAGGAGCAAACAAGGAGAGCGGCTAACAAAAGATAAGCAAAACAACGTGAGGAACATTTCAGATGCCTAGGTATGGATAAACAAGGCAATGGCTCACGGGTAGATGAGAAGCAACGTCCAAGGGGAGATGTTCCTGGTATTTTGGTTCAACACCAACCTCTGGGGTTTGGACAGCCAACTACTATACCAATTGAGGCTTTTGATGAGCCAAATCTGAGAGAGGTGAGGCACTGTATTCCTACTCCTGGTATTGCTGCCAACAACTTCGAGGTGAAGTCGAGCTTGATTAACATGGCGCAAAATCAGATGTACAACGGGTTGCCGTTGGAAGACCCATTGGATCACCTTGACCAGTATGAGAGGCTTTGTAAAACGGTGAAGATAAATGGTGTCCATGAGGATGCAGTCAAAATGATCTTGTTTCCCTTTTCTCTTGAGAACAAAGTCTCATACTGGAAAAGAAACATTCACTCAGATTTGGTCTCTACTTGGTATAATGTCAAGGAGTTCGTTACCAAATTTTACCTTAAGCAAAAAACGGCTAAGCTTAGAAACCATATTTCTAGTTTCAAGCAAGGAGGAAATGAAAATCTCTATGACGCATTGGAGAGACTCAAAGAATATATGAGGACATGTCCACATCATGGGGTCTCAAAATATAGTCTCTTACAGATCTTTTATAGAGGGACACTTGAGCATTATCAAAGAGCTTTGGATACAACTAGTCATGGGAGTTTTGCTAGCTTGACAGCAATTCAAGGGAAGCAATTAGTTGAGAACATTGCTCAGAGCAAAGCTTTCTATGGAGGAGATTATGATAGGAACCTGGGGGATTCCGATTTGGAGAGCCAAAGGTATAAGGAGCTTAATGAAAAGATAGAAATATTGAGTAAAGTTTTTCTTGTGAACCAAAGAGCTGTGAAATATGTCGGAGAGGTTGATGGGGATTAGAAGAGTATTAAGAGGTGGTTCATGATCGTAGTGAGAGAGTGCAAGAAGAGATTAACTATTTCGGAAACCAAAGAAATTACCAAGGAGGCTATCAAAACTTTCCAGTTAACCCAAAACTATAAGAACAAGAACCTCTCTTATAGTAGCAACAATATTGAGAATCCCCAAGACCAAGTTTATCCACCCAAGCAACCTCAAGTAGGGGCTTTTCAACCAAGACCTTATGGGAATCCTCCTCAAGTTCATAATCTTCCAGTGCATAGGAAGACGCCATTTCAGCCTAACGTTTCACAAGGGTAAGGTTAACAATAATCCACTGGTTCAAGTAAGTGAAGAATCTGATATGAGAGTTATGTTGAAGCAAATTGTTGAGGGACAATAAAAGGGGCAGCAAGAGACAAATGAAATGTTCGATAAGATTGAACGCAAGGTCAATGTTCATTAAAATGAATCTCAAGCTAAGTTCACCAAAATCTACTCTCATTTGAAAGTTCTTGACTCTCCAACAATGAGCATGAAAGAGAGGTAGATGAGATCGCTAAGATCCTCTATGGAGATTGTGAGGAATATGATGAATGAGTTGCTAAGATCATGGAGGAAGGAAAGAGGAAGGATGTCGTCAAAGGCAAAAGTTTTGTTGAGGTTGTTGCTGAAAATTCCGAGTATGTGAAGGTGGTCGCTAGTGTCTCATAAGCGACTCCAATGAAAACTTAAGGAAAAAGTGACACGCGATTAATTGTTGAGTTTAATGCAAACATAAAGAGAATTTTCAAGGATATGGATAATGCATCTGAAAGAGTTGAGGAAAAGAATGTAATAGGTATTGAATCTCCTCCTTATGTACCCCCACTTCCATTTCTGGGACAATTTCTCACAAAATCTCAAAAGAAAGAGCTCTCTAAGTTCAAGAAGAATATGTGTAAGATATGTGTTCCTATGCCAAATATGGAGAAGTTATATGTGATTCCAGCCCAAGTAAATTTGATGAGAGCAGTTTTGGAGAACCGAAAAAAAGTTGAGGAGCGTTTGGCAAACAATGGAGAGCTTGATCCATGACAACTAGAGCCCAAAGTATTGTCTAAAGAAAAGGATCAAGGCACCTTTGTCATCCCTTGTACCATTGGAAAATTTAGTTGTGATTATGCTCTATGTGATTCAGGCGCAAGTGTGAATGTGCTATCCTTTGAGATAGCGAAGAAGCTGGAAGTTGCTTATATGAAGGAGCACACAACCTCCAATTCATTTAGACATGCATCTACTAAATATCTAGTTGGGAGGTTGGTTGATTATCCAATCAAGATTGGTGATTGCACGATATCAACAGACCTCACAGTAGTTGAAATTGAATCTAACTACGAGATACCATTCATCTTGGGACGACTGTTTTTAAACACGGTTGGAGCAAACATAGATTTCGTCAACAAGAGAGTGGTACTTGAGATGGTCAACAAGGAACTCTAATATCTTATCAAAGGACGAAGGAGTAATTTTTTTGTTGTCATTGGGTATGGAAAGTTTGGACCTAAGACTCCACCAATTGAGGGTATGACTAAAGAAGGGAAAATCAAGGTTAGCTCAACCTTTCCTAGAACCAAGGCTTACTTAGTTGACTCTTAGAACGCGATTGCAGAGAAGATTTCGCTTTCCGATCCTCACCCCGCATAAAAAGCAGTGCATTATGTTGGATTTGAGACGTAAAACAAGCGAATTTGGAAGACAATCATATGGTATCCTTGCACATAAATTTTACTTTTCTTCGTTTTGTTTCTTTTTGTGTGCTTTTTATGTTGGTTTTAGTCTAATTGAAAAGGGTGTTGAACAAGGATTAGAAACATGGAGTTTGGGCTTAAAAATGAAGTATTTTTGTTTGGGAATCAACCTTATGCTCGACAGAATCAGGTCGAGGTTTGGCTGGGAAGGTTGTAAGATGGCCGAGTGGTCAAGATGCTGGACGATGGTGCCGCACGATAGTATGTATCATGAGTCGATTGCAGAATGTCAAATAATTAACCCAAAGCTCGATATAATATACACGATGGCACGTCCATCAGTCGATGTGGGAAGCAAAATACTCGACCCATAGGTCACTGGAGCCGACCCAATGTTGTGTACCGCATGAATCGATGCTGGACTTCATTTGCTTGACCTGCTGGCTGATGATCCACGAGCCAATACTGTGTACCACGGGTCTGTTATGGAAATCATTTGCTTGACCTCTTGGTCGATGAATTGCAACCTAATGCAGTGTTCCATGTGTTATAGAACTAAGCTCGGTCAATGGGATTGGGTCAATGGTCAAGTCAAGGTAAGTTTTATTTTTCTTATCTTTACATAGTCTTTTCTACACACTCTCTCTTCTTCACCCCCACTCCCACCCACGATTACAGACACCCTTTTCCCCCTTTTTCTCTCAAAATTTTCTACTTTTCATCTTTTCTATTTGCACCCAAACTTCTTTCTTCATATTTCTTTTGGTTTCTTGTGAACTTTCTACAAGTTTCTCCACACTTTCATCATCCTCTACAACTCCAAGGTATGAAAATTTTATACATTTTCCTCCATTAAAACTCAAAGTTTCTTTTTTCCAACATTGCATTCTTGATGATTTGAGCTTGTATATGAGTTGTTCAACTTAGGGATTACTAGATATTGGTTGGGTCACTTGTTTGGAGCTTAAATTCACAAGTTCACAGGTCAAAGTTTGAATTTATGAAAATTTAGGATTCTTGATGTGAATAGTGACAAAATGATAATTTATTTTAGGAAAAATATTTGAAACTGTCTTTCACTTAATTTGGATGTCCTTAAAAAGGATTTGTCGTACTTCAAACCTAGATTTCAACATTTCTTGCCAATTTAGAAGTTTCCCATACAAGCCTTCCATAAAGCATAATGACAATGATTTGCATTGGTTCTTGTGGTACTGCTGCAGGTCCTAGGATTGTTCTGGTGTAGCCTTGAGCCTGAACCAATTTAGATTTCTTTGATTTGGTAACTCATTGCATTTCTTATCGTTGTTCTTGGTTTTCACATTTCTATTTGAAGCTTTGTAGGAGCAATGCCACCAAAATCTTAGGACCAATTCATTAGATCCTCTAAATCCGCCAAAGAGAAAGAGAAGAAACCAGTGGAGACCACGTCAAGGATAATGCAAACAAACGACAAGCCTTCCATAAAGCAATCTCACTCATCTCAAGCAAGCAAGGAGGAACCAATTCCTTCAAGGTTTTGGATCCTCGCAGATATTGACGAATGCTTTGGGTGTATATCTGGTGAAGAAGATAATATATGTCGTGAGCATGAAGAGGGATAACGAGACTACAACAATCCTCCAATCTGAAGAATTGATTCTGAAATCAGTTATAAAGAGGGACTAAAACGGGAAGAAGAGTTGGAAAGCGAGGAAGAAGAGCTGGAAAGCGAGGAAGAAAAGCCAAAACATGAAGAGTTCAATCATGAAAAAGAAGCATACGAGCTTATGGAGCCTTACCATGAAGAAAAGCTATGGTGTGAAGAAACCAAGTCATTAATCTATTTAGAAGAAACTTACCCCTTTGATGGAGAATAGTAAGAAATTGAAGCTGGACAAGAAGATGCACTTAGAGAAGAACCAGAATGTCATGAAAAAGGATGTGAAAAAGCAAACACCTATGGAGACGTGGCATACCATAACCATACTGATTTGCGTTCAGTAATACAGAAAAATCAGAGCCTACAACATTGGAGAATGGAGAAACTCATGAACCCGAATACAATATATTTTCAGGTCATAGCCAAGATCAAGAAGAATACCTAAGGTGGGAAAGGAATATGGAGGAATGGTTACAAGCAAGACAAATCCTTGAGGAAGAGCAACTAACTTATGCCATAGATCCACTCACCGGACCAGCCTATAAATGGTGGAAGCAAGAAGAGGCTGCCCAAGTATTCTACGATGAACCAATGCGTACATGGGAAGCTTTAAGTTGGAGATATATGAGGATTTTGTGAAGAATAATCAAGCAAGAAACAATTCTTGTTCAAGAAGAGAGTCACACGCAAAACCAAAGGCAACAACTTAAATCACAATGTCAAAATATAAAACTAAGTACAAGCACGTGAAGCAAGCATCATCAATGCTGAAGAAGAATGTTTCATTGCTATCAAATGGACTGAAAACAGAGCAAAAACAGAGCAAAAATAGAGCAAAAACAGAGCGGCCAAGCACCCAATATAACAAAGAAGAAGTCACAATCTGCTGTAAAGATACCAAGGCAATGCGCAAAGAAACTAGAACAAGAGATTAATGTCTCTAGCTCTAATACCTTGCAAAAGCGACTAGCAAAACCATACCAAGGTAAGTGCTCTAATTTTGGTAAATTTAAAAATCAGACAAGTTTAGGTGTCATAAGAGAGGACACTTAGCTTCAACTTGTCCATTTAAGAAGAAAACATTACTAGAAGAGAAAATTGGATTATCGAACAAAAGTGATAATCAATCTGTTTTGTTAGATTCCAATTCTAGTGTAATGCACTTGTCTTTGTCAAAGAGTATTGATACAGGTGTAAGAGAGAAGAAGGACCTTGGTAACGGCTTAGGTACAATGGAAAAACAACTAGAGCTTCATTCACAAGTTCACACTCAACAAAAAGCAAATGGAGAAACGAAATGTGACATAAGAGGTCTCATGGAGGAGGCTACTTTGCTGCCTAAGGAAGCCAATAGCAAACCATGGTGAGGAGTAATTGCTTCCTTACTGATCAAAGAGGAACCACCTGATGCAATAACAAACCTAAAAGTCGAGTCTCAACACACACATGATACCCAAGGTAAGAAATTAAGCCCTCATATGTTTTGAAAATCTACCTTTATTTCTCTCTATGCAAATCATAAAGTTTCGAGGAAAAAACCTTTTGAAAAGGGAGGTATGATGCAATCATCAAACCAAATACATCAACAAACTCTCAAGCTGCTAAGCCCGGACGCAAGATATGGACTTCAACAACCTGCATCCACTGACCATGAGGACATACGAGTACTAATTAAGACTTTCCAGACGATCCAGAGAGAATCAAGCTATGAATTAAATTTCTATGGATTTTTAACTCGGACTGTTAAATCCTCAAACTTGAATCAGCCCAAAAATATTTTTGAGCTAAATGATATGAATTTTAGAAGTTGACCCTTAAGGCTTTCGATGTGACAACACTAAATATTAAGCAATACAGTCCAGCTAAGATGGGGCCTTCACTCAGGACTAATTGGAGAATATTCTTGGGGCTTTTATGGATCCAACAGGAGCAAGAACACTTGAATTTAACTAGAGGCTTCCTCAAAGACCCTACAATGCTCCACAACTCAGAGGATTGGACGAATCCTCTTGGACCTCAACTTACCATTTTTGGAGGCATTCACACTGGGAACCTTAACTCTCCAACGGCTCTATCTTCACAAATGCTACGTTTTGGAGAATCTTCTAGTGAATCTAGACACTCCAAAGACACCAAACTTCCTTCCTAAGTTGTCAAGATACAAGCCAAACAACCTACTATATTTGGACCGATATTGTCATCAATTCTCCAACGGCACTTTCTCTACATTTATGTTGGTGATTCTTTTCTTTAGGCCTTGGTGCCATTGTCTTTGAGCCTGTAAGAGCTCATTTTCATTTCATCGTAAAGCAACCTTTCAAGAAATTAATCAAGTATTATTCAATTTACAAAGTTTGTCTTTGTTTCCTCCTTGTGGAAAGCAAACAAGAGATTCTTTCTCGTTTAGTTCTAATAAAGGGAGCTGCATTTTTGGATTGATTCACGTTGATCTTTGGGGACCATATCCCACAACCTCTCTCCTCTGTGGTTCTCGTTAATTTTAACCATTCTTGATGATGTTTCAAGGGTTGTATGAATCTATGTACTTCCAATGAAATAAGATGCTCAAATTCACCACAAAAAATTTCTCGCATTGGTTAAGAGACAATTTGCAACTCAGGTGAATACAATAAGAAGTGATCATGGATAATAATTTATATGCCTCACTAAATTCTTTGCTACAAAGGAAATTATTCATGAAACATCTTGCATTGAAACTCCAAAGCACAACAGTATAGTCGAACTCGAACACCGAAACATTCTGAATGTAGCATGAGCTCTTCCTTTTCAATATAGTTTGCCAATTGAATTCTAGGGATATTGTGCTCTCACTGTCGGGTACCTCATAAATCGCACTTCAACCCCTTTTCTTGATGGCAAAAGCCCGTATGAAATTATCTACAACTAACCCCCATCAATGACACATCTCCGCATGTCTGGCTTGTTATGTTATGTTCACAATTAATGACACAGTGGTGGCAAATTTGAAAGTCAAAGCAACAAATTGTTTTTCATTATTTATCCTTCCAACAATAAGGGCTGGTGTGTTTATGATCTTGAGATAAGAAAATTTTCTATCTCAAGTGATGTCATCTTCACCGAACAAGAGTTCTTGTTTCAAGCAGAAAACAATATAACATCTTCTATGCTTGAATAACTCTTTGTTTCAACTACGCATGTCAACGAGTTTGAGTCAGAAAATGTAGTAGCTCTAGTCAATCAGATCTGAGACCTTGCTAAGTTCCTTAGTCTGAGGACGAATCTGTCACCATGGCTACAGAAAAATCAATGCATGCCACTTATAGAAACGGAACAACCTTAAGTTGAGCTAGAACTTGCAACAAAGAATGTGTCACAACCACATGCAGAAATAGAACAACCAACAAAACCTGCAACTAGTATTGGAATAGATGACACAAGAGAACTTCTAACACCATCTACTCCAACTCCAGTAGCTCAAACACCATTTGATCCAGCTCTCGTTGATCAAACTACACAATCTAAGCCAGAGCAAGTTAGTCGTGGTTGTCAAGTAAAGAAGCCACCTACAAAGCTGGCTGATTGTGTGACACATTGTCTACATGAACCACCTCCATCGGTAATTCCTTTTCCGATAGACAACTACCTCACCAGTTCTTAATTCTCTGAATCTTATCAAAAAGTAATGGTAATTACCTATGTGTCAAACCTTAATATTACAAACAAGTTATTGTTGACGAGACTGGAGATATGCGGTCAAAGATGAGGTGATTTCACTAGAATATCTCAATACCTTAGGGCAAAAGCTGTAAGTGGGTGTTCCAGATTAAAATATGAGAGGATGGAAATATCGAGCGCAACAAAGCTTGTCTCGTGGTCCTTCGAAACTACCAGACCAAGGGCCTAGACTATAATGAAACATTCGCTCATGTTGCCAAGATGGTAATAGTTTGGGCCTTTCTTCAACAACCTGTTAATTGAGACTAGGAGGTTTACCAAATGGATGTGCATATCATTTTTTTTCACGACGATCTGGACGAAGAAGTATGCAACCCCCACCCTGTTTTTGAACGACATGGAAGAAAATATTATTCGGCTTGCACAAATCTCTATACGGTCAAAAACGATCTCCATGTTATTGGTTTGAAAAGCTTACTTCTGCACTTAAAGAATACAGCTTTGTTCAGCATATCCCATATTATTCTCTTTTTACATATGAAAAGGGTGCAGTTCAATTACACGTTCTAGTGTACGTCGATGATCTGATTATTTTGGGCAACTCATTGATGATTATTAAAGGTTTCAAGGATTATATGAGTACATGTTTTCACATGAAAGATCTTGGTATTCTTTGTTATTTTCTGGGTATATAGGTTGCAAGAAGTCTTCAAGGAATGTATCTTTGTCAGACAAAATACGCATTGGATATCATAACGTAAATGGCCTTTCTTGGTGTAAAAACTTGTTGGAAATAGAGTGAGAAAACAGATATTTGTAACTCTATAATTTGATCAATGAATAAGATAAGAAGAGGCAAAAATTATACTGAATAATACTCTCATTGATGAAGAAAACAAACTCCAAAGTGATTGGCATATATAGCCATACATCATGAGTTGAAAAGACAAAATAAAATTGAAAAATAAATGACAAAATATGGTAGTAATTGTGGTGTTATCAATGACCACGTCAATAATAGCCTACTATCACAATTATTGTTAACAAAGTAACATACGTCCGTTTTTGATTTGAATCATTTACTAACATCCTCCCTTGATTCAAACCTGCAAACTCCAAGTCTGTCTCTGAAGGAAACAAATTTCCGAACTGCCAAAGCCTGTGTTAGAATGTCTGCATTTTGCTCTTCAGTGTTGCAGTGCTTCACTTTGATGGATCCTTCTTTAACCAAATCTCTGATGTATTAAATCTTTGTCTGAATGTGCTTGGTTCTCCCATGAAAAGTTGGATTCTTTGTCATTGCAATTGCTCATTTGTTATCACAGAAAACATCAGTCTCCTTTTGCTGCTTCTGACCAATGTCCTCGAAGATTCTCCTCAACCAGACCGCTTGTTGAGGTGCTGAATTTGCTGCAGTGTATTCAGCTTCTGAGGATGACAATGCTGTAAC
>OVBA01001044.1:0-50214 GCA_900406435.1 Lepidium aucheri | reverse complement strand
AGGCTTCAGCTTGTGAAGCAAGGCCAAACCGAACTCTAAGTTAGTTGTTTTTGCATTTTGTTTTGTGTCTGCTTGTTAATGTGCTACGACCCATCTTTGTTTTTTTTCTTTTACTTTGAGTCGGCCCTAGGGCTAGCTGATAGAACCATTATATAAGGTTCCTTTGCAGCCGTGTATCTTTTTTGGAACTTATCATCAATAAAGATCGAACTTTTTCTAGATAGAAAAACCTAGCCGTTGGAAGCTTAGCCGCTTTGTGTAAACGTGCAATCCACACCAAGTGATCTCGAGAGGATTCCTCTTGATCAGAAGTGTATCCGAGTGTATCAAGAAGCCACCATTCTTCTTGTGGATCACTCTTCAATCCTCCAACTTCCGCATCACATCCACTTCTTAGCAAAGGAAGTACTTCAGTTTCCCTTTGATTGAGATTCATTTCCAACAACCTTAGAGAAGCACCTTGAGGCGTGTATCAATGTAGGCTCTATCATTTTGGAAACTGCTATATACTCATTCTAAAGAATAGCATCCAGCCTATAGATTCCAAGTACCTAAGCTGGTCTCTAAAGGTCCAAGTCTAATTCCTTATTTCTTTTAGGTGCGGTCCTCAAAAGAGACTAGAGATCAACGAGTACATAGTTCAACTTCCTAAGCTTAGCATGATATTTTCAACTCAAATGGTTTCCTTCTCATTCATTCTTTTGCTGCCCGCTTATTTATTCTTTTTTTCTTTCTTTTTCTTTTTCTCTTTTTACATGCCCTTTTGGCTTTTCCGAAGTTGGCTTACACAAACATGAAAGGCTACGGATCTACGCCTCCTTCCAAGGTGCTTCACTAACCCGCATATGGAGTAAGCAGCGGATATACACGGGCATGAAAGGCTAATGGTTTATGCATCCTTCCAGCCGCTTCACCTTTACCACTTACTCGGTTTGGCAAGCAGCTTTCATTTTTTATTATTTTTTTCACTTAACTTTGAGAGGATTATTACCATATACACATAATGGATCATGCTAATCATAAAGAAGGAAGGTATTTGATGCATCTCTAGGCTCTAGATTGGCGGTTCAAGTTCAGTTTTAGAAGGAATCAATCAAGGCCTTTTCGAAACACAACCCAAGCAATTTTCACTAAGGTGAACGATCCGCCCAAAAACTTTCTAAAACGATATTTACCAATCAAGAGCATTCACAATGGTTACTAGCTAGCTTAACAAGGTTTCCCATCATCAAGATCATTCCCACACAACAATTTGGATGCATGAATCCTATATGAATGCAACCTAAAGACAAAGCTAAATGGATGCAACTATATGATCACTCTATTTTTTTTGGATTTTATTTTAAAAAATTTTCAAGTTTTTTGGTTTTTCTATGCCTTAGATGCTATGAAATGCAACAACCAAATGGAACAAAGCATCTACGGCATAGAAAAAACCTAAAAACACGAGGTTAGTAACCCATAGGACCTTCCCCCAAACTTAGATCACACAGTCCCTTGTGTGTATAAAAGCTTAGATTTGAACCCTAGGTTGACAAATAAAACAAACAAGAAGATGCAATGGTATTTACAATGAGAGGAATGGAGTAGGTACCTAGGAGTCGGAATCCTCGCTGCTTGTTTCGAGTTCAGCGTATGAGGGGCCTCCTATTTTCTCTATCACCGCTTGTATGTGTTTGGAACAACGCCTCGACTGTTGAAGCGAGGAGTGTGTATGAGGGAGCAGAATCTGGTAGCTCATCAATGCTTTTCTTGAGGTGGTTTCTTCTCCGATTTTTTTGAGTTCATGACCATTATTGTTTCGAACGTTGGATAACCTCCATGCCTTGGTCCCTCCCACTGATATGCGCGTGGTGTGCCAGATAGGTCTTTTTGTGAGTGTGATTGGTCTATCTTCTCCGCTCACTCTCCTTGTATTAATCGGATGCGAGAGATCCAAGTCTCCACTAATTCCCTGAACTTCGTCTTCTCTACTCTTGCTTGCCATTTTTTGGTTCCTTTCCTCCTCTACGCTCGCCTTGTTGATATTTGGTCCTTGGTTTTCTTTCTCGAACGTATGTAATGTGTTGAAGGAGAGAAGAGGGCATGAGAAGAGGCAGACGAGGATGCAGATGGGTCTTATGCTTCCAATGGAGGAGATTGGTTTCTTGAATAGGAACATCTCTGGTCCTGAGGCATGATTTAGACATTGACCTTATCATGAACGTTGATTTTAAATTTGAAATCCTTAACCAGTTCTCCACCGGTTTATCTGTTTGACTGTCCTTTCTCCTGGGAATTATAAATTGACTGGTGGGGAACAATTGATGAGCTAGAGCTTGGCCAGCTGGCTGTACTCGCGTTGCTGACAGACGAGTACCCTCGGCCATTTCCCTCGGTCCTAGCTACAAGGTGTCGCGTTTAAGACCCACATGTTTTGCCATTAACCCTTCGAAGCTGGTCTACTCCTGATGAACAATTCTTCAACCAAAAAGATGAATGCATGAAAAGAAAAGGATTATTAAAATTAAAGTATATACAAGGATACCCATGGGAATTCCTCCCAAGTGAGCTTGTTTATAGTCTCAAGCTCGACTGTTACGTCGGTCAAGGGAGACACAGTTCGTCGAAGACTGCCACAGTCCTCTCCGGTATTTCCTCGGTTCCCAAGTAAGGTTTAACCCTATGCCCATTGACCATGAATGGTTCCCCTCTTTTATTAATTAAAGTAATTGCTCCTAGCGGTAGGACCTCCTTAACTTCAAACAAACCGGTCCACCTTGATTTTAGCTTTCCGGGGGACAATTTAAGTCTTGAGTTGAACAATGGCACACGATCTCCTGCTAAGATTACTTTTTGTGCTAATTTTTTGTCGTGGAGAGCCTTCGTTTTTTCCTTGTATATCTTAGAGCTCTCATAGGCATCGATCTGTATTTCCTCCAACTCATGCATGTTGATCAACCGTTTTTTGGGCTATCTTCAGCTCGAAATTCAGTAGTCGTGTAGCCCATACCGCCTTATACTCGATCTCCACAGGGAGGTGACATGATTTGCTATATAGCAGCTGAAACGGTGTCCTTCTTATTGGCGTTTTGTGGGCGGTTCGATATGTCCAAAGTGTGTCATCAAGCTTAGATGCCCAATCCTTCTTGGAAACACAAACTATCCTCATGAGTATGGATTTAATCTGCCTATTGGAGACTTCCACTTGCCCGCTGGTTTGAGGATGATAGGGTGTTGCTACCTTGTGCTTTACCCATACTTCCTAAGTAAACTCTCGAATGCCTTGTTGATGAAATGTGATCCTCCATCACTAATTACAACTCGTGGACCTCCAAATCTAGGAAAGATGATGGTCTTGAACATCTTTATTACCACCTTTGCATCATTCATCGGACTTGCCACTACTTCTACCCATTTGGAGACATAGTCTATGGCTACCAAAATGTAAGTGTTTCCGTGTGAAGGCGGGTTAAAGGGCCCCATGAAGTCTATTCCCCAACAATCAAACACTTCGATGTGCAAGATCTGTCTTTGAGGCATCTCATTGCATTTTCCTATGTTCCCCATTCGTTGATAAGGGTCACACTTTCATATGAATCCTTGAGCGTCCTTAAACATGGTAGGCCACCAAAAACCGGCTTGCAAAATCTTCTGAACTGTCTTGAAGGATGCGAAATGTCCTCTATATGTAGACCCATGGCAATTTCCAACAATCCTTGTACCTATTCTTCAGCCACACATCACCTAAACACACTATTTGATCCTCTCTTGTATAAATACGACTCATCCCAAAATAATGATTCACGTCTCTAAAGAACTTCTTCTTTTAATATCCTTACAAACTCGTAGGTATCTCTCCTACCACCAGATAATTCACCAAGTCAGCATACCAAGGGAGCCCTGATCCAGCAACCTGCATTCTCTGCGGAGGTTCATCATTCTGGTCAACCTGTTGCTCCTCGGAGTTGACTACTGGGAGTTATACCTGCAAGGCTTGACCCTTGTGTTCCCGTTTGGAGGTTTTGAATGCCATCAGCTGTTCTTCAGGCATGGAATCATTTATTGGGACTGAGTCTTCTATCATCATCCTTGATAAGTGGTCAGCTACACTGTTCTCTATACCCGGTTTATCCACTATCTCCATGTCGAACTCTTGGAGAAGAAGTATCCATCTAAGAAGCCTCAGATTTACATCTTTCTTCTTCATGAGGTACTTCAAGGCCGCATGGTCTGTATGGACGGTGACCTTGGAACCAACTAGGTAGGACCTGAATTTCTCAAATGCGAAGACAACAACCAGCAATTCCTTCGTGGTTGTTGTATACTTGATTTGGGCGTCGTCTATCCTACTTGCGTAGTAAATGACATTCAGCTTCTTGTCTTTCCTTTTTCCAAGGACCGCTCCGACCGCAAAGTCACTAGCATCACACGTTATCTCAAATGGTAGAGTCCAATCGGGTTCTTGGACAATGGGTGTTGAGAGGAGTGTTGACTTGATAGTTTTAAAGGCTTGCATACACTCATCATCAAATATGAACTCTGCCTCTTTTCATAATAGGCGAGTGAGCGGCCGAGCTATCTTCGAAAAATCCTTGATGAACCTCCTATAAAACCTCGCGTGACCCAAGAAGCTTCTAATGTCCTGTACCGTCTTTGGGGGCTGTAACTGAACCATTACATCTATCTTGGTCTGATCAACCTTAATCCCCTTCTCAGAAATCTTGTGCCCGAAAACAATCCCTTCCTTGACCATGAAGTCACATTTCTCCTAATTGAGTACCAAGTTAGTCTCCACGCACCTGCTCAATACACTGAATAGATTTGACAAACAAGAGGAGAAGGAGGAGCCATAGACGGAGAAGTCATCCATAAAGACTTCCACCATCTCCTCGATTAAATCCAAGAATATAGACATCATGCAATGTTGAAAAGTTGTGGGAGCGTTACAAAGACCAAATGGCATTTGTTTATAAGCAAAAGTACCGTAACGGCAAGTAAAGGTTGTTTTTTCTTGATCATCTGGGTGGATAGAGATTTGGAAGAATCAACTATACCCGTCTAGAAAGCAATAATATTTGTGGTTCGCTAGACGTTCTACCATTTGTTCAATGAAAGGCAATGGGAAGTGGTCTTTCCTAGTACATGAGTTGAGTCTCCTATAATCTATACATATCCTGTGCCCCGTAATTGTTCTAGTTGGTATTATTTTGTTTTTGTCATTCTTAACCACAGTGATACCTCCCTTTTTAGCGACACAATGAACTGGGGAAACCCATTTACTATCGGAAATAGGATAGATTACATCCGCATCAAGTAGCTTAAGGATTTCCTTTTTTACTACTTCTTTAAGGTTCGGGTTCAATTCCCTCTGGGGCTCTATGCTAGAATGAGACTCATATTCTAAGTGAATTCTATGCACACAAAAGCTAGGTGAGATTCCTTTAATGTCCTCAATAGAATAACCTATATCCCTCCTAAAGGGTTTAAGTTTGGATAGAAACATTTCAATCTCTTCATCATTCCAAGCATCATTAACAATTAAAGATATGTAGAATTAGGCCCTAAGAAAGCGTACCTTAGCCCAGCGGGAAGCGTTTTAAAATTCAACCTTTGATACCTTGAGCTCAGACCAATTGTTTTGGTCTGCTTTAAAGGTTCCCTCGGTGTTCTCTGCTGCAAGGTGCATGACCGAGTGCTCAGCAGATCCATCAATTCTTGTTTGCAAGGGGCTTGAGGTTTGTTTTCCCGCTTGTACATCTGTAATGTCTGACTCCAACAGTTCCTTAATCACAACTCAGCTTCTTGGTGATTGATAAGCATCCAAAAGTGCTCTATAGAGCTCCGCTTTGATCCACAAGTACCCATCTTGAACCGGTGTGGTTAGTGCAATTTGCAATTGGTCCTTTGTGAGCAATTCCTCAAGCACCTCATCTTTAAGATCGTCCGTCTCTTGGATCCAAAATGCTTGGTTCTCGATGGTATGTTTCCTCAATACATTTTCGATGTGGAACTTCATTTTGATGTTTTTGCCCAAGTTTAGCTCTATAGTTCCATTCCTCACATCAATCAAAGCTCCAGCTCTGGCTAGGAAAGGTCTACCAAAGAGAAACAGGTCTTTTGGTTCTTAATCCATTTGAGCACGAAAAAGTCTTTCGGGATGTGCACTCCTCCCACGTTAACTGGTAAGTCTTCAAGCATTCCATGTGGTATCCTCCTACACCGATTGGCGAATCTTTGAATGTTACGAGTCCTAATCTATTTTTAACCGAGAGGAGCATAAGACTTATTAAGGCTCCTAAATCGCACAAGCAACTGCTAAAGGATAGCATTCCAAGGGAGAAAGGGATGGTAAAGGTATCGGGGTCGGCTAACTTTTTGGGTGCTTCCTTTCTTAAGATGATTGCACTAATCTCATGAGTTAGTATCACTTCTTCTTCTATCTCCTTGGTGTTCTCCTTCACCGCTTCTATAAACTTATTGTAAGGCGGCATCCACATAAAAGCATCGACCAATGGAATTGGAAACTCGATGTCTTTAATTTGTTTGAAGAGTTGAGTCTTGTATTTCTCAGCAATGCGCTTTTTATACCGCTTAGGAAAAGGTAGATGAGGGCAAATGGGTGTTGATGGGTTGCTTTTGTGTGAATCTGCTGCCAAGGGTTCAACTCGCTGCACTGCCTCGGGTATGGTGATGGCGAGGTGGGTTGAGGAAATATTATCTCGCAGTGTTTTTACTGGAACATTCTGCCCTTGTTCCTTAGTGGTGCGAGGCTAACTGTCGAGGATCGCTTCTGATTTAAGATGTTCAGTGATCTGTGTTCGTGAACCATCCCCCCTTCTTCAATCATATTGTCCTCAGTATTAGCAGTTGTAGCAGTAGTACGGTCCATCCTTTGTTCTGAGTGTAACTCTGTAAAACTAATTGATGCCTTGGTTGTCGTACGAGGTAGAGAAGCAGGTTCGTATTTGGGATACGAGAGGGCAAAGGTGTGGCTTGTCTTTGTTCTACTTGCTGAAGTCTTGTGTTTTTTCCCGATCGTAGTATGGAGATCGGTATATCGATTGTTGATCTCAGCAAACTGCACTGTGAGCTCGTCGGCCGCAGTCTTTTACCCTTGCAATATTGCTTGTAACATATCCAATACAGCTAGTATTGAGACGGTTGGGGTGGCGGTGCGTTCTAGCAAACTGACTTCTTCCACTCGGATGTCTTTCTCGGCTGGGTAGGTTTTGGTCTACTCTGTAGCAAGCGGTCCATTTTGGCATTCATTATACAGATTTTGGTTTTACTTGGTGCGGCTGAGTCGGTAGAATAGACTCCCCTGGTTGCATCACCTTCATTATACTGTTCTTTAGCTTGAGCAAGGTTTGCAATGAGCTTCCATCCGGTGGTAATATCTTTGTGCATAAAATTACTGTTACTCGCCGTGTCTAGTAGTGTTCGGTACCTCGACCTAATTCCTCGGTAGTAGGTGTTGAGTAAGGACTCAGTGGTGTAGCCGTGATGCGGACATTGGACGACATAATCTTTAAACCTTTCCCATGCTTGCGGGAAACTTTCTGAACGCTTTTGAGTGAAATGAAAGATTGTTGTACGTAGTTTCACGGTGCGGGAAGGTGAGTAGAAGTAGTTCAAGAATGCCTTCTTTCACTCAGCCCAGGATGTGATCTGGCCAGGAGGTAGGTGTTTTTCCTAGTTCTAGGTCTTCTCTGCAAGGGAAAACAAAAACAGGCGTAATCTGAGCGCATCGTTGCTCAATTTATTTATTTGGGTTGTTTCGCACAGCCTTTCAAACTCGTCAAGGTGCTCAAATGGATCTTTGCATTGTAATTCGTGGAATTTAATGTGTTGAACCAAAGCAATAAGGCTGCCTTTAATCACAAAAGTCTGGTTGGGTACGAATGGTGGATTGATTCCTTACCGAGGATAATAGGCGGTTGGTTCGTCAGCTGCGCCTATCACCCGTCGTGTGTTTTCGTTAGGAACGTTGGAGTGGTCCTGATTGGTGTACTTGTCTGTTGAAGATGGGGCCATAGCGAGAACAGGAAACAAGGAGTGTGATGTTTCCTGAACTCGGGGCTTGGCGACGAGTATACACATTGAATGTAAGTTGTTAATGTACGATCCTCGCGTTCGGCCATCAAGGAGTACCTGCGAGGCCTGCAAGGATAAAAACAACAACTTGTCAATAAGATTGAAGCTTGGTCCTTATAGATCCAAGATGTATGAAGCAAAGACAAGTTATCTAAGCAGTAATACGCAACTTGATCCTAAGACTAGTAAACTATAAATTGAAACAAGCAAAATCCGATTCGGCAACGGCGCCAATTTGATAAAAGGGTTTTTACGGTTCTTCTATCAAATCATTGAGTGTGGTGGTAAGTAAGGTGGATTGTCGAACTAAATACTCAGAAATGCTTGTAAACAACCTATTTAATACCATATCCTAGTTCAAGTTAATCTAGCATCCTGTCATAATGATAGATCCTAAAAATATTCTAAACTCGCAAACTAGCAAATAGGACAAAATAGACTAAAGACAAAAACAGAACATAATTTAAATTTGCTAAAACAGAGAAAAGCAATAGAAACAGAGTAAGAAATGCAAAATAGAGTTTAAGCTATTCAAGGAAAAAGGATCAAGAGGATATGGAGGTTGATCGGCGACAAACTCGCCAATCCCACTCGCCGGATTCTTTAGGCGATCTCTAGACCGGGATATTGGCTAGACCGGCCCGCTCTCGTGGTGAAGATCTCTATTTGGATTGGCTGATCCATTCTGACTCTCGCCATGATCAAGCCAAAACAAACGTATAAACCAAAACCCAACTCGTCTATTGGCCGATCCACATGCTAGATATCTCTTCGGTGGATTAAGCCATCACTAGCAAGACACACGGTCTCTGTTCCCGTTAGCGCTAGCCTTCGGTCACAGCCTAAATCAGATCTATCTTGATCAAGGAGAGATCAGAGTTTAGATCAGATACCTAGGTGGTGGAATCAATAGATTCACCTCCGATCTCCCCATCCTCGAGATCCAAAGGAATCTACTCGCACCTTATTTTGTGAGGGCAGAGGATCGGGGAAGATCTAGATTGCATAAGTAAAGTAAACCTTAATAAAATTGTTAGAAGAAAAGATGAAGATCAAAGCAATACTAATTCATTCAATCAATAACCATTAAAAGAGTAAAAACCTTAAAAAGCATAAAGGAAACAACAATAAAAATAGAGAGAGTTTTTCAGCTAAACATCAGATGATTCTATAAAAGAGTCATTAAGGGGGTATTTATAGGGTTAATTGCGTAACCCTAATAGTCAGACCGACCTAAGTCGTTCAACAAGGCGGTCAGTAAAACTATCTTCAGTGACCTTGCGCGATCTTGGACACTGACAAGTGCTTCATGTCTGTGTCCTCGTGGTTTGTGGTTGATTTATGGCTCCGAGTGTGACATTTGATAGAGAGATGGGTCTTGGTCTTCCCTCGCAACAGATAGATTGAGGTAAGTCACCGAGGCGGCCTTTGTTGAGCGTTCTGGGTATTCCTCGCCTTGCGATCCACGAGGTAGCGATCCGAGTGTGCACGATCATTCTTCACTTAGACGTTCCAGGAGCTGCTCCAATTCTCCTTAGCTCTAGTTTTGCTCCTTTTCTGCTTCTTTTTTGCTCCTTTACCTAGATAAACTCCAAAACTCCAAATGCAAATGCAAAGAGTGAAAAACTAATCTAAACAGACCTAAATGCAAAGAAATTTTAGATAGATAAGTGCAAAGTGACCTAAAATAAGACTCTAAAACTATGAAAAATCAAACACATCAGCCAACAACAAGCTCACTTTCACGGCTTAGTGCGATTCAGATTGGGCCGGATATCCCTTAACGAGACGTTCACTTACAGGTTTGTTCATAACCCTTGGTGATCCTCAACTCTCCTAGAAAACTAAGAAACATGACGGGATTTCTTGACCATCAGCTGAAGCCAAATACCGTGCTATGGCTGACACGGTTTGTGAGAAATTGTGGCTGTGTCAGTTACTTCCCGCCTTAGGTATCGATTGCTCCGGTCAATTTCAGATTATCGTGACAGTCTTTCTACTCCTAATCTCGCAGCCGAATCTGTGTTTTGTAAGAGAACGAAACACATAGAGAATGATAGTTATTTCATACGAGATAAGCTAATCCGAGGCACCATCACCACACACCATGTTTCTATAAAATCACAACTCGCATATATCGTGACAAAAGATCTAGGCAGGCGTGAGTTTGAAGATTTCTTGATCAAGCTAGGTGTTTGTGAAGATTTCTTGATCAAGCTGGGTGTTTGTGACATTCACACTCCACCTTGACGAAGAGTATTGGACCCTAAAGGGCTGTGAATATTGATCTAATGCAATTAAGCCTTTGATTAAATGGTAGGTTACATGAACTATATGAATACATGATGTATATATGTTTTCTACCGCTCACCTTCTCAATAGAAGAAACACTTCTTATCTTGCTCTGTTCCTTGACACAAACCAACACAAAGTACTTTAGATTTTCTGACAAAACGTAGTTTCCATACATCTCCCCTCTACCACAACATCAATGTGCTTCAGGGTAAATGCTGACGATGATCTAATGTCGACGACAGTAAAAAACAGATTATTTAGTTCACTTTTACCAAAAATGAATACTAGATCATGTGGTTTTTTTCTAATAATTGGATCAACAACATTTGAACCATAGTCAAAACCTACAGCTTAAATTTCTTTTTTTCCACTTGTATTGAAGAAAGATAGAACCACAGTGACTAGAGATTTGTAAAGTGACGACTACCAATTAATCATATAGTATTTAAATCCGGAAAATAAACCATGTTTTCTATTACTACATCAAGATAAAATTGTCTTCTTGACATGGGTTAGTGGAATTGGAAAGCCACATAGTTGATAAAAGATAGCTTTTGGAGGCTGAAATGAGATAAAAGGTGGAGATATTCCTATAATAATAGTTTATAAAGTATGTACATATATCTAGGGGTGTCAAAATAGGTAAAAAATGATGGGTCAACCCAACCCAACCCATACCCATCAACCTATTGGTTTTGAAATTTTTGATCCTAATGGGTTAACAAGTTTAATGGGTTGATGGGTTAAATGGGTTTGGGTTGGAATGGGTTGGGTTCTAATGGGTTGATGGGTCGAAACGGGTTACCCATTAACTTGTTAACATTTAAAATTTGAACTACAAACCAACCCATTTTTACTCTCTATTTTTTACTAACCCTCCTCTTTTTTACTCTCTCTCCTCATTTTACTCTCTCTCTTTTTTTACTCTCTCTCCTCTTTTTACTCTCTCTCCTCTTTTTACTCTCTCCTCATTTTACTTTTTCTCTCATTTTACTCTCTCTCCTCATTTTACTCTCTCTCCTCATTTTACTCTCTCTCCTTTTTTATTCTTTATCTCATTTTACTCTCTCTCCTCATTTTACTCTCTCCTCATTTTATTCTCTCTCCTCAATTTACTCTCTCTCCTTTTTTTACTATTTCTCTCATTTTACTCTCTCTCCTCATTTTACTCTATATCCTCTTTTACTCTCTCTCCTCATTTTACTCTCTCTCCTCATTTTACTATTCCTCTCATTTTACTCTCTCTCCTCATTTTACTCTCTCTCATCATTTTACTCTCTATCCTCTTTTTACTCTCTCTCCTCATTTTATTCTCTCTCCTCATTTTACTCTCTCTTCTCATTTTACTCACTCTCCTCATTTACTCTCTCCTTTTTTACTCTCTATCCTCTTTTTACTCTCTCTCCTCATTTTACTCTCTCTCCTCATTTTACTCTCTCTCCTCATTTTACTCTCTGTCCTTTTTTTACTCCATATCCTCTTTTTACTCTCTCTCCTCATTTTACTCTCTTTCCTTATTTTACTCTTTCTCCTCATTTTACTCTCTCTCCTTTTTTTACTCTCGCTCCTCATTTTATTCTCTATCCTCTTTTTACTTTATCTTCTCATTTTACTTTATCTTCTCATTTTGCTATCTCTCCTCATTTTGCTATCTCTCCTCATTTTACTCCCTCATTATTTTACTCTCTCTCCTTATTTTACTATCTCTCCTCATTTTACTCTCTCTATCTTTTTTTACTTCTCTCTCTTTTTTTACTTCTCTCCTCTTTTTTTTCTTTCCCAATTTGTAAAAACAATTAAACTCATGTATTAAAATGAAAACAAAAATTTGAAAAATATCAACAATTATTATAAAAAATAAAACAATTAAACTATTAAATTTTCAAAAATAAATTAACGGATTACCCGCGAACCCGTCCAAAGCCATTAAATAAAATGAGTAACGGGTCAACCCAACCCATTAAGTAAATGGGTAATAGGTTAACCACAACCCATTAACACTTAAACCCATTAGAGAATGAGTTGGGTTGGGTTGGGTTTACCCATTTTGACACCCCTACATATATCCTAATAAATATGCAGTAATGTTAACATGTATAATTATTTAGTCGCTATAATGTCGACCTTTCCGAAGGTCTATTTTCCGAAATGAATTTTGATACTATTTAATTGGCTTTTTGTCGCCAGTTATAACTGAAAACTAGTTGCAAATTTATAATGGCTCAATCAAAGATTCAAGTATAAGACCCACATGTACATATCATATTAATTTTATGTGTTTTACATTGAGTGAAGAGCTTAACCGCCACTTTTGTAAAATCTATAATTAACAATGCCACACTTCAATCCAATTACTACTCAAAATTTGATATTTCTATTATACTTTTAATGAGACACAGTTATTGAAAGAGAAGGTTTCAATTTGTGACCTTAATCAGACACTCTTACTGATATGGAAGGTTTCAATTTTGTCTCCCTCATTGAAACATAACCTCGACGAGAGCTGAATTTCACGAGAGCTTCCTTCTTCTTCTCTGTTCCTGCACCTGAAGGTTCATAAATATCGCCTGTTTCTTACCCATATCATCCATTGCTGACTGGTATCTTATCCAATCCTCCCCTCCTTGGCTGAAAAGAAGAAAAGAAGTAGGTCAAATTTTGAGTTATTGATTTTGATTTTGAAATGAAAATTGCTTGATTGGGTAGCATATTTAGTTGGTATTCATGTTTGTAATGATGATTAGGTATGTGAATTGATATATAATATCATAGTTGTCTTGAATCGTGTTGAATGGGATAAAATGAGAATACCCAAATAAACCTGTTTTCATAAACCATTTCTGCAGATTTTGTCCAATTAGTACATTTAGGTACAGCTGTATGGTACATTTAGGTACAACTGCACACTAGAGATGACATAACAACAAGTACATTTAGGTACAACTGCACACTAGAGATGACAGAACAACAAGTACATTTAGGTACAACTAGAAAATTTTGTGTAATTCCTGAATGAATTTTGTTTTATTTTATTTACAGAAGGCGTTGAGGAACATGTACACATAAGTACAATTTGACTAGGGAGGGTGCAATTCAGAAGATTATGAATGGATTTCAACAAATTCTCTAAATGCTATATTGTTTAAGACATCATCTTTGGTGGCGATAACTTATTCGGTGTTAGTATATATGATATGCAGGAAGATTGGAATAGATGAAACCACTGGGAAGCTCAAATTGAGTTATAGTCTATCTAAAGCTCGGATAGAGACATATATTGTATATGACGAGGAAGTTTTGATTTATATGATATCATTTGATAAAGAGGGGTTGAAACCTGTTTTGCAAGTGGAGTTATTGAATGGTGTGGAAAATGTAGACAATGTTGGCATCGTTACTATTGAAGAACAACAGAACGAGATGATTATTGATGAGATAAGGGAGACCTTTTTGACAAAAAGGTTGGTAATGATGATTGTGAGAATGAATCACGTGATGATTTGGTGATTATGGCTTGCCCTATGAATAATCAGTTGAATGTTGATGAGCTTCCAGCTTGTGTAGAAGAAATTCAGAATGTTGAAGAATGGGAAGATGGTAATGGTCTTGAAATAACGCAAGAATTTTGTTCGAGGCATTCTGTGCAAAATTTGGTTCTTAGAGCTACAAATAAGAATTGTTTTGCGTATCAAACAGGTAAGTCGGAAAAGCAACGATTTATGCTACGATGTCGTCAAGCTTCAAAAGGTTGTAAATGGAATTTACGAGCAGCTAGAGATAAGGATTCAGTATTTTGGACTACCAGAGTACACAGAAAAATGCATATATGCTCACGGGCTCTTGAGAGCACTAGCAGTATTAAACAGACAGGCACACAACAAATAGTAGCAAATATATTGCACGAAGATATCCTGGTCAAAAGACAAACCGCTTGCTACAAGCATTGTTAATATTGTACAAACAAATCTTTCTATAGGTTGCTCATACTCTACAGCTTTGAGAGGGAAAAAACGACATGTTGCTGAGATGCGGGGAAGTCCTGAAAAAGCTACAAATTGTTGTTTTCTTATGTGTTTGAGTTAAAGAAAGCTAATCCTAAGATAATAACAAGTGTGGAATTGGATGCAGATAAGAGGTTCAAGTACTTATTCATCGCGTTGGGCGCTAGCATCGAAGGGTTTGAGGCACTGAGAAAAGTGATGGTTGTGGATGCAACTTTTCTTAAGACCAAATATGGCGGTATGTTGGTTTTTGCAACAGCTCAAGATCCTAATCATTACCATTACCCCATTGCGTTTGGTGTGATTGATAGTGAGAAAGATATTAGTTGGAATTGGTTCTTTACAAAGCTGAAAGCCGTTATACCGGATAGTAGTAAATTGATTTTTATAAGTGATAGACATCAAAGTATCATCAAAGCAGTGGAGATGGTGTACCCGAGTGCTAAGCATGGGCATTTCATCTGGCATTTGTCTCAAAACATGAGAGGAAAGGTGGCGAATGACAAGGATAGAAATGAAGAAAAATTCAGGGATTGTGCTTATGCTTATACTGAGAATGGGTTTAAGAGAGAGTAAACTGAGTTTAGTAGTAGGTGGCCTACAACTGCTAAATATCTAGAAGATGGTATAAAGTTTGAAAGATGGACAAAGTGCTATTTTAAGGGAGACAAGTACAACATAGAAACGAGCAATTCTGCAGAGTCAATGAACAATGTGTTTAGAAAAGCAAGGGTGTATCCCCTACTACCTATTATTGATGAAATTTTTGAAAAGATGTATGAATGGTTTAACAAACATAGGAAAACATCTTCTATTGCACCAAACTTCAAAAGAGTGGTACCTTATGTGGAGAACATATTGCAGTCACGATGTGCAATTGCAAAAGGTTTAACGTTGAGAGAGCTAAATAGCCTCCGGCTTGAATATTCTGTCAAAGGAGTCAACGAAAAGTTGTATCTGGTGAACTTGAAATTGAGAACCTGTTCTTGCAGATATTTCTATATAGACAAATATCCATGTATCCATGCAATAGCCGCATGTAGGTACTTTATGTGGAAGACTGAGACTGAGAGAGACGAAAGTATCCAAATCTATAATTTCTGCTCATAATATTATTTTACTCAGACTTGGGCATTGGCATATGAGAAACAATATATTTATTTCCGCATGAGTCTGAGTAGAGTGTTCCTGGAGAAATTCAAGAATTATGCACATTACCTCCTATTTTCAAACCAAAATGAGGAAGAAATCAAGAAACACAATTTCCATCCTGCAAAGAATGTCAACGTAAGAAGAGGAACAAGTACAACCCTAGAATAAACTTGGAGAGGTGGTTGCAGCCAGAAGATTCTTAATTTCCGTATTTGTCTGTTGTTTGTGTATTTGTTGGTTGGTCCAACTAAGAACAACTATGCAAATTAGTAGCTTTTTGTTTAGTACAACTGTTTCAACTTGGTCGATTGCTACAATTGGTTCAATTTAGTACAACTTTATTTTGATTGGTACAATTGGGTCGATTGGTACAATTGGTTCAATTTAGTACAACTTTGTTTCGATTGGTACAATTGGCTCGATTGGTACAATTGGGTGGATTGGTACAATTGGGTGCATTAGAATTTTTCTAAGCAATGTAAAGATTTCAAAACATAAACAATGTAAAGATTTTAAAACACTAAGCAATGTAAAGATTTCAAAACACATAATGACAAATTAAAAATGAATAAAACAAGATTTTTTCAATTTTTGGAAACTTTTTTATGTTTTTCCACAAAACACTAGTGTTAGTATAAGGAGTGTTATGTTAGTTGTCATGCGTTTACTAAAGAAAAGATGTGAGTACTATTAATTCGAACATATTGTATCGTCGAAACGTCCTAACTGTTGATTAAATTAGGAAAATCAGAAGTCCAACAACAAAACATTTATCTTTCATAAGGTCCAACTACAAAAACTAAAAAACGGTCAAAATACAGCTATGTGGATCATTGTACAACTGGACAACAATGTTCATCTATGTCTAATTGTTTTTAAAATATAAACAAAGAGTGGAGGAGTTTTCAAATTTTATAAAAATTTATAAATTTGGAAATATTTTTAGTATTTTAATATTAAACATATTTTTCCCATTTCTATTCATTTTTTTTCTTTTTACTTGTCAATTTCTTTTCTTTTAGATTTTGGGAATTTAGATGTTCCAAAATACAAAAACTTAGATGTTCCTGTTGTTCTAAAATACAACAACTTAGATGTTCCACTTATTCTAAAATATAACAACTTAGATGTTCTAGTTGTTCCAGAATACAACAACGTAGTTGTTCTAATTGTTCCAAAATATAATAATCTAATAAGTTGGACCAAATTGTTTCATAATACCAAAAAGAAAAACGAAAAAGAAAAACCCAGTTGTTTCAGGCTTTGTTGTTTCATAATACCAAAATATAATAACCTAATAAAGCAGACCAGGTTGTTTCATAATACCAAATTGGATCAGTTCTTCTGCTTCTTTTGATCCCCTAGTGTATCTATTCGGTGCTCTTTTGTTCCGTTTAACTCCAGTTTCTATTATCCCATCTCTGTCCTTCCTCTTTGTCCCTTTACTCTGCTCAATCTTATCACCATCTTCATCATTATCCTTTTCACCATCGCCTTCTTCTTCTTTCTTATAACCATTGTTTTCTTCTTCATTCTCATCACCATCGTCTTCTTCTTCATCCTCTCTTGGTGCCACATCCTCAATTGGTGCCACATCCTCAATTGGAATATCACGAGGAGGGAAAAGGATCAACACAAATCTAGTGTTGGGAGTGCCAGCCTTACTTGTCACATCCGATCTCTGATCCGCCACATAATTTTGGAAAATATGCTTTTTTATTTCCAAAACACCAATCCTGTCAAACACTTTGTTACTCATTTCAAGAGTAAGTTGTTCAACAGGGTTCTCCTTCTCATCCACATCCACATGGTCATGCTCAGAGTTGGAGCTCGAGCTTTGACATCCTTTTTGAACCAACATTTCCAGAATATTTTCTTCCTCTGGACCAGTAGATGATCTCTCCAGCTTCCAACTATCGGATCTAAACCCATGTCATCGTCATCAACATCCTCAAAATTTCGCCTCAACAAGTCCTGCTAATCCAAGGTAGGCTCCAAGATGCTAGTAATTACCTGAAATTATCACAACTTATTTTAAATTCAAACTCAGGTTACAAATAATACCAAGTTCGTTCATAAATACTAACCTTAGTGTTTCTGAGGGCAACGTTTATATCATCCAACAAAGGATCTTTGCTGTCAGCGTGAACAAACTTCCGTTTACACATCCTTGGACAACCCGGATCTGCTCTTACATCTTCACAAAATTTCTGTCCATGGTCTCGAATATACTCTAAAGCCAGAATCTGTACAATGAGTTAAAGCCATAATCAAAAACTCGATATCCATAATAAAAATTCAACACTTGTATCAGCTAGACCAATATAGTAATAGTTTGCCAGAGGTAGGATAATGAATCCAGAAAATCCAGGTTAAGGATTTGTTTTCACAACTCCTTTAATGTTCTTTACCAACCCCTTAATCCCATCAATGCAATCATGGAAAGTATAACGACCCCATAAGAACTTCTAACAAACACTCAAGTCACTGACAATTCTTAATACGAATGTGTCAACAGTGGGTTCATACTTATTCTTCGCTTTCAATACCTTGCACAAGAAATAAAGGACAGCCAATTTCATCCTGTCCCTAGAGGTCTTCTTGTTCTTCAAGCTCTCGAGCATATTTTCTACTGCTCCAATATTTATTCCTTTAGTTTTCTTAAACACCCTTTTTACAAATTCCAAACCTCCCAACTTTTCCTAGTTCGCAGGGTATTCTTTGCAATTGAATCCGGTTAAAAGGGTGTGCTCTCTTATATAATACCTTATCAGCCTTCCATTCACCAAAAACTAGCACTCTTTTTCTGCCTCAGTGCAAGTTGTGCATAGCATAAGCATCCACATGTCTTGGACTTGGTGATTTCGCTCCATCGACATGTGGAATACATGCTTAAACTGCTCATTCTCTCTTAACCATTTCAGTTATGCCGGAAATTGTTCTAGAAACTCCACCGTTTGTTGTACATTACACCTTGTTCATATCCTAACTGATTTGGTGTACTGATTTGGTTCAAAATACATTTTCTCTTGCTGCAGTGGGCAGGAATCATATTCATCATCAGAGCTATCATCAGTAAAGGTATCCTGCAAATACAAAAAAATACATTAATTCGTTTAAAGTTGTACCACTTGTACCATAAACAGAACTTATACTTGTACCACTTGTACCATAACCCGAGTTGTACAACTTGTACCATAACCCGAGTTATACCACTTGTACCATAATTCGAGTTATGCCACTTGTACCATAATCCGAGTTGTACCACTTGTACCATAAAAAATACATTACCTTCTGAATGCGTTTTCCCCGAGAATCTTCGTCTTTATCTTCTTTCTCCACCTCTACTTTATCAGCATCATAATCAGACATATCTTGCAAGATCAAAAAACAAGAATAAACAAAACTTTATAGATGTTCTTAATTGTACTAATTGTACCAAACCACAAAAAATACACAATGTCCTACTTGTTCTAAATGTATCTTACTCATGTCATCTTCATCATCATTATCTCCTTTCTCCACCTCTCCTTCACCAGAAACATCATCAGATATATACTGCAAAAAAAACAAAAACAATACTTTACCTTTGATTTTCCTTGTTGTTCTAATTGTACCTTGATAACTAGGATGGTACCCGCGCTGGTAGCACGGGGTATAGTATTGTTTTGTAAAATATAATAAACCAAGTTTTGTTATTATGAAACAGATAAAGTGCAGAGGTGATATGTAAATAGCAATACTCATGGATCAATACATCAAATAAAAAGATTGGTAAGTGATAAAAAAATGTAGATTAAAGATCCTCATGAACTATAACGCAGAAAGCAAAAGTAAGCTTATTAGCATCAAAATGATGCGTATTCAGAGTTAAGTGCGGACGATTGATCTTCCAGGTTTTCAGTAGAAGAGTCAACTTTGTCATTCGAAGGCACAACATTTAAACCATCGATTGATGATGCAACTTCTTCAACATTCACTTTCTATTAATTTCCAATTCGATTGAACAAATTTGTTTTGATAAAAATATCTCCATACAGCACAACAAATTTAGGAGTCATTCGTTTACACATTGATGGTGTAGAACTTATTTTAGTGATCAAATGAACGTCCTGAGTTTGAGGTATTTCAAGTTCTTGCTGCAAGTATAAAAATTTAATATACGACTAAATTAAAACTTAAACATAATAGAAATGATGTGTATTATATAAATAAAACAGACCTCATTCAAACTCTGAAAATTAGCAATGGTTGTCAGAGAGTAATGTTCATAAGAAGAATCATCTTCGAGTTCGACACTATTTTTATCATAGGTAAATTTTAACAGAATCTGCCATGTCGTGTGAATCAAAATGTGTTTAGAATTTATTGCGGTATAATTTTAAGAGGAGCGATGCAGAAGATATAGAAAATTGTTGCTGATTTATCGTAATATACATAAGAATTCAGTTAGAAGTGGATAAGTAAAACAAATATTATAATAAATCATCTTTTAATATTATGCTATTTGATTTTTTCAATCGTATAATTAACAATTAAGTTACCTGTGACTAAAAGATTAAAAATTTGTGATTAGTTAGCAATTTTTTTGTTTAAAATCCGGAATAAAGATAACATTACGTAAAATTGTTGTTACGCTAATGAAGGTATGAAAAAAAGTCAAAGAGAGGTAAATAAGTAAGATACAATTGCAAACCCAAAAAAATAAAATAAAAGATGGCGGGAGTGTTAGTTTTTTTCAAACAATAAATGAGAAGCAGTAAACGTTCGCCCTAGCTGAAACCAAAATTTTGGCGGCCGCTACATACTGAAACTTTATGACATCTTTAAGGAGTTCGATTGGAACAGCCGAGATGAAGCTCGCTGAGGAAGGATCTCATGGTTCCAGATACGGAAACTTTGTGTGGATCTAAACATTTTGGATTCAGAAATTACAGCTAAGTTTTTTGTATCCTGAATTTCAATAATTGACCTGCAATTTGTTTTTATCCTATTATTTATTTGGAATCTTTGTTAGAACATTGCATATTTTTCTAAAGTACTAATATATTTAGCTTCACACACTTTGGAATTTAGGCTTGATTTATAATATGTATTAAGTTTGATCAAAGGTCAAAAATATAAAGTAACAAAAATTGCTTGAAGCAGTATTACGAATCACTTAAAATCAAGTGAATACCAGAAAAAAAATCCAATCAAGTTGTAGTAAGAATCATTGTAAACATAATCCCTTTAAGTTTAGTCTTTGTATATTCAAGATTTGAATATTAGAGAAGAAAACCATCTTAAAAATGGTGTCAAGATATCTAATTCGTATATGTTCTTCGAACACATGTCTAAAATTACAGAGAAGCGGACAAGAGATCAAGCTGAACTAATCAACATTTAATCCACAAGGAGAAAAGAAAAACTAAAAATATTCAGTGAAGAAAACTTTAAGAACAATAGATAAATGGAAGATATTGAATTACAAATACCTATATATTTCCATTGTGGATATATCTTTCTTCCCTAATATAAGCATAAAGAATTATTAACAGTACTTGTGTTTGTTTGCTAATTTGCGTGCAAGTTTTATAATTTTAATGATAAACCTGAATAAAACATATAAATTGGAGTAGAAACATAAAGTAGTATTACAGCATGAATGTTTGTAAATATTTAAAAGATATATAACACAAGAAAATAATATAAAGAAAAACTTAAGATTCAACTAAACTACATTCTTAAACACCTCTTTCAACACAACATTTTTCGTTTTCATATGAGGTTTCCCTTTCTTATCTGTTATCAGAATCTTCAGACCTGGTTTCCTATTACCCTAGACAATTCAACATAAAGCTGACCATGAGAAAAAACAAGTTTAGGCAAATAGAGTCCAAGTCTTAGAGTCTGCTCTTGACTTTTGTTGATTGTCATACCAAAAGAAACACTTAGTGGGAACTGTCTTCTCTTCATTTTAAAATGAATTTTTGCATATGATGGACATATAACCATCCAAGGAATAAGAATAATTTTCCCAATCTATGTACATGTAAGAATTTTGCTTCAACCAGATGAGTACCCAATCGAGTAATTTGCATTCTAGTTCCATTGCAAAACCCAGCATCGGGATCAATGTTTCTGAGTAGCATAACCAGACAACCAACTTTAAGTCTTAATGAGTGATTTGGCAATTCTGATGCTTTTACACTATTCAGAAAATCCGGTGTGTAAACAGGATTACTCAATGATTTCTGGTCTGATGGGTCAATACTATCACAACTCAGATACGTATGTTCCTCCCCTGTACTTGAAAAAATAAATCACGATTTAGTAGTACATAGAAAGGAATATAAATAAAATTTTATAAGTTTTTGTGAAAACATACCCACAAGTCTTTCTAGAGAAAAGATTATTAACGGTGTTAACATCATCATTCTTAGGACACAAAATTGTCCTTTCTTCAAACCATTTAGGAGGCTTTTTTTTTAAAACACCAGTACCATACACAGCTTCAATAATATAATCTACCGGTTTATCAACATTAGTTATTAGTAGCTCCTCCGGTATGTCTATACCCGCAATTCCATCGTTCGGTAATGATAGATTTCCATCACCAACATCTAGCAGCCAATTCGAAAACTCTTCAATCTCTTGCTTCTCACTCAACTGATATCAGAAAATAGTCGCATGTTCTTTGTTAGTTTCAAAACTGTAACCTCATCCCACAAATAAGATGCATTTATTGCTGATAACACGGTTTGCTACCTTCCACCACCAGTGATAACTGGCAAAATCTGTCTGAAATCCCCTCCTAACACAACCACTTTACCACCAAAAACTTTATTATCAGGATGCCGAATAATATCTCTTAGAGTCCTATCCAGAGCCTCAAAACAATACTTGCTGGTCATAGGAGCTTCATCCCATATTATTAGCTTGCTTTCTATTATCAAGTCACCAACCTCTGATCCTCATGTCATGGAACATATGCTGGACTCATCAACATTAATTGGTATCTTAAATCGAGAATGAGCAGTTCGTCATTCTTCTAACAAAGTGCAGCAATTCTGTTAGATGCAACATTTAGCACTATTTCTCCTTTCGATCGAAATGAAGCTGAGAGAAATCTCCATAAAAAAATTTTCCAGTTCCTCCAAAACCATACATAAACTTATACCTCCTTTGTTATGCAGAACATCATCGAGTATGTCATTGAATATATTTGTCTGTTCTTCTGTAGCTTTTGGTAACCATTCATCAAGATACACTTGCATTTGCTCTTGGTTCTAGTTGCGCTCATCATAAATTAACTGATTAGTGGGAATAGAAACATCAGAAACCAATTGTGGCATTCTTTCATATTGCAAAAGAGAAGTACCATGTGATGCTAATAACTTATCAATCTCTTGCAGTGCATACATCTTCTTCTCTTCATCACTTATATTGAGAACTGCAAATTAACGAATCAAAAATGATTTATTTGTAAAACTGCAATTATTAAATAATTGAGGATGTAAAAATGTAACAAAATAGGTTACCTGGTGAATTGAAATCCTTTTTTAACTTGTAAATTATATCTTCACATAAGAACTTCCATGTACTTTCCCATACCACCTTCAGAAAACTCATTGAATCCGATATAAGCAAATTAACAAACAATCTCCTTGTATAACAATTTGAGCACATAAAGCTTGCTTCTTCTATGGCTGCGATGTACTCTCTATCGTCTTCCAGAAGACCCAATGCAAAACACGCATTTCGATATGTTTCACACACTACTCCATTGACTCTTTTCATGTCAGTAAAACACGTCGGCCCTCTTTGATGCCCCAATAACATTCTCATATAATAGGATTCTTCTACTTTTTGGGACATAGTTTATCCTCCCCAATGCAAAACTACTATCTCGTCTCCTTTTAAATATCTTCTTTTTTTGGTCCCATGTATAGTTATTAGGAATATCCTCATATAACATACGTCTCGCCTCCGCATCAGTCTTATTTAACTTAAACCTCGCAAGAAATTGAGTTAAACCAAACTCAAACTTTCCAATAACAACATCTGCTGTGTAATCCTCCTTGTAATAGACTGGTTGCTTCCCTTCTTAGTGGAAATACAATTTCACAACAAGCGTAGATCTATAGTAAATATCATAAGTATAAATTCTCCAAGTTGCCTCACAAGCAGAAACATATTTGTTAAACAAAAAGTTATACAAAGGTAAGTTGTAATAACAAAGAACTTGTAAAAAATAGAAAACCTACAATCATCATTTAGTACAGGAAAGTTTCATAAGATATGTTTATCTACAAAACAATGATGTCGCTAGTACTTATGTATTCAGCTATACAAAATAGACATGGTAATAAAGACAAATAAACTCATCATCATTTACAGTAAAGTTACATAACTATGAACTCGTTAAAAAAATATTTGTAACAACTAAGTAATATTTTACCTACAGTCAAACCAGTCTTTAACTTTATTTCTATTATCATATGCTTCGGATTCGTTGATTACTGAATTCAATTGCGTACGTTCAATAGTTACTGTTACACGATCTGGACCTTTAGTCTTTGAACAGATATTTGCAAGCAGCAGATTAATTACACCACTCAACATTGATGTGTGCTCTATACCTAAGTGATAACTTCTTGTTGTACGGCACAACATACCTGTTATCAAATATGATTCCATTCTTCTCGACAAACCTGTCGGTGTCCCTTCTCTTATACACTGGATATCCTTCTTGATCAAGCATAGTATGCTTAGCAAAAACCTTAGGGAAGAACTTGGAATATTTACCTCCGACCATACATGAATTTGTTGGGTTTGTTAAACCACAAGGACCGTGAATCATACATTTTTAACAACATCGTAGAGATCAGGTTCCAAATCTTGATATGGTATCTCTGCACATATTATCTTATCCACTTGATCAGAATTTACAATTTTATGTCCCGGAGCCAAGAACAGAAGAATATGTGCATGTGGAAGACCTCTTTTTTGAAACTCAATAGTGTACATAGCAGTAAAAATTGAGTAACAAAAATACAAATACTTAACATGTTTTAGCACTCCATTAGCTGCGAAAATTTTAATGAACCTAATACATATTTAAAAATACCTGAAATTGTCTGCCCAAACATGTAACTCTTAGTCAAATCATCCATGAGACTATCGACTTTGATCTTGAAATTTTTTGAAATAATATCAGGTCTATCTTCTGGTTTTAAATTTTGTTGCTCCACGAATCTTGTTATTTCTAGCCAGTTTGGGTTGCACGTGAATGTCATAAAAAGATCTCGAAAACCAAAACTCTTACATATTTCTATTGCATCCAAATAATTAGAACGCATATACTTGGGACCCCCGGTAAAAGATTTTGGAATCGCAACACTTTTCCCATGATTACTCAAACTACAGCTTCCTGAATCTTTAGCTTCTTTAACCTTCCGTATTGTTGTACTCCGCAACTTTTTTTGGTTTCTTGCTACATATCAGAGTCCATTAGACTCAATCATTGTGTAGCCCTGTTGGAGTAAGCATTTTGATCTAAGAAGAATATGCTGCTCATTTGGACGTTCTTGCAGCCTAAACGCAAACCACTGCCTCATACTAGTGTTTTGATTGGTTTTTTCACCCCTATTAGCTGTTCTCATCTTCTGTATTCCAGGTCGAAAACCATCTTCTTACCTAGGAAAGATAATTGGGTACTGGAATGCTAAGTACCAAGGATGAATTTCATATATTCTCTTTAGCTTCCCGGATTTCTCTTTGAGCAGAATGTCATGCTTATTCAAATTCTGCTCAAAAACACCGGGAATCAAAGCAGCAATCTCCAAAACAAGTTTGTTCACAATATAACCTTCTAGCAGTCTCACAAGTAGATATAATCTTCATCTGTAATTCTTCACCTTGATCCGTATCAAACCTGTTTCTAGCACATCTAAAAGCCTTAACATGAGGACTTATGTCATCTAAAAGCCTAACGATCATAGCAATAATCTCTTTCCTAAACATTTGTCTCTTGTTCACCTTACTATCATTACACCCTTTTGCTGTAAAAATATATTTTGGAGTATACTTAATAACACAGTCCTAGAATAATTTGTAAACATAACGTACTTTTTTAAAAACAAACCTCATTATCTTCATTCTGTTCTCGATCTTGTTGATAGTGTCAACAATATACAATTGTGAGAATTTAGCAGGGTCACCGGGTTTAGGCTTAACGAACCCATTAGATGGTAGTTTTGACCTTGCAACGAAAACATTTGTGGACCACGCCCTTTCTGTAAAGACCTATCAACCTTCCCACCAATAGATGTAAATGCAAAAATCATATTGTATGCGCTTATGTTTTCTCTGAAATGTCTGGATAGTTCATCATCATTAGTTGCTAAAATCCACAACAACTCTGGTGAATCTCGTAACAATGGTAACTACACTTGGCCTTGCATACAACGGCCGGTATATACTGGTCATTTCGACCTTCTCTTCTTGTTAATACGTTGCGCATACCAAAATAGAGCACCACAGTATTCACAACTGTAAGTAGGATCCCCATGATCAAGGTATCCTTAAAATATCGAGAAAACATTAAACAAATGTGTTATTTTTAGGAATATAACATAATGCACTTTTGGTATAATTAATCACCTTTGAGATGTAGTTGCTGCTTAATGTCTTCTACATTAGATGATGATGTTGTACGTTTTTTTCAATACTTAGCCGGCCCTAATACCTTTCTGATTGTTTTCTCAATATGTTGTAAAATATCATAGCCTTGCCTTGCATACTCTATGTCATCTGCTGAGACATCTTTTTTCTTGCCCTCAAATGAATCTTCAAGTTTATTATTTGAATCAAAATCTTCTAATGAAAAATCATAATCAACATCATCATTAAAATACGCATATTCTACATTTATTGTTAGGACAATGTATTAAAATTTGTTCGGTCAAAATTGTTACTTTGAACTGTTTAAAACTTTGTACAAATATGATATTTCATATCTGCTTTTACATACCTTCCTCAGAGCCCTCATACTCAAACAAATCAGACTCAAATTTTGAGTCCATGGACCTTTTTGGACTGAATCCGGTGTTTTTGAAGTCACACTGCATAATAAGATATGGTGAAAAGAATTACAACCGGGTAAGATTGTCCAATATTAAGTTAATTCAGAAGAAAAGGTAGGAAAGTTGCTATACATTCTATTATCAAGTGAAAATAGTAGTAGTAAATTAGAAAACCATTGTATTCTGAAAGGATTATGTTCACAGGTTGGAGGAGAGAGTGTTTGTAATACAAAAGAAATAAGTTTCGTTAACATCAAGTTAAACAATATGGTGGCAAATTGTAAATTTTTAAAAAAAATTGTAGATCGTGTAAGTTACAAACTTTTCTCTTTTTTTGGGAATGTATAACTGTACTTTTGTTTTATAATTAAAATTGTGACATGGCTAATATTAATAACGCAACTAAATATTATGTGTACTTATTACCAAAAAAACTATTATAGGTACTAAATATTGGTGACAAAAAATTCATAAATCAAAAACATATATAAACATGATGCAAAAGAACTCATAAGAAAGCAAGGTTTGCACAATTACTTACTAACCATAAGTAATTCATAATTTATGATATGTAATTAGTAAAAAAAATTTAAACTTTTTTTGTTATTCAAAAAATTTGAAGATTACTGTTATGATTAAATTTCTTATCGAGTTTAAACTTGTAACCACAAATTAATAACAAATAAAGTATATATTTAAATTCATGGACAAAATCACGGAGAATAATGACTGCAAAGTACACTAGATTGAAGACTACATACTTTTTAAACATTTGAAGTTTTTTAGTGGCATATCAGTAGACATAGTATTAAAACAATAGGAAACTAAATAAAGTCTTCATACAAATTGAATGAAAGTTTTACATAAAGTCTTGACATTAACTAAAAAACATATAATAATTAAACCAGTACAATACATGTAGTTCTACGGTCATAGTCAAAGACATGATGAACTTTAACGATACCAAAACTAATCGTTAGAAACTAATATATGTATTTGATTAAATAATGGTCTATATGGATTACGATTACATTGAAATATAGTTTTGTTTGACTTAATGATAACACAAAAAGAAGTATAGTTGAAATATATATATATATATATATATATATATATAGTTTGTACAAACTAATAAGTAATAACTAAGTAAGGCTTTTGGACCTACCAAACTACCAAATAAAACCACATATAACAATTGATTTCAAAAAGAACACATGATTTAGTAAGAATAAAATTTCCAAAATATAACGTCTGGATTCAAAAGAAACAGAGAGGCTAAGCAACATAAAATCATGTTCTTAAAACGAGTGCCATATATGGCATGAAAACATAACAAAAAAGGAAAATAACAAAAGCATAGATATCTCCTTGATGCTTCAACCACCTATTAAAGACTAAGTTTATCATCATCATCACTCGAAGCTCCATCCCAACCTGAAAACCAACAAAATATTTACTTAAATATATAGATTAAATAAAAACCACAATATTATTAAGAAAACACCACTACAAACCTGAGTTCCTCAAAGTTTTAAAGAGTTTGTACATCTTAAGGAAAACCTTGTCGTATGTTTGCTAGTCGAGCAGTTGCTTCTGCTAGTTTTGAAGAATTGCGAGGAGAAGATGGACAGTTAGAAGTTCGCAATGTTTTCCTTTTGGCGGATTTGCTTGTTGTAGCAGTCAAAATAGGAGAAGCACACAGAATAGGATGTTGAGTCTGGAGAAGACTGTAAATCATAGCAGGATGAGGAAGACAGATTTTTGTTTCCAATTGTCTAGACCGACGAATGATGAGATCAAACATGATTTTCCCTAAGTTGAACTTAAGTCTTCTAATTATCTGGTATTAAAGTACAACTCTCTTGTGACTAACATATCCCTCAGTAAGAGTTGGATACCAGTTCTTACAGCAGAACTCGAAAAATACCTTCTGATCAGCTGAGAAATCACAAGAAGGTGTCATGTCTTCAAAGACTATTTTTTCCCGTGAGAAAACTCCAATGCCATAACATGCTCATGAGCATATCCCAACGATATCTCCTCTTCCGATTCAGCTACATTAGGCAATCCAAAAAGATCATTTATCTTCTCAGCAAAGAACTCATACTCCTGTCCCTTAACATAGACTTGCACATCAGAAATCCCTTTTTAAGTGAACGTTCTCAACCGTTACAAACAAGTTTGCCCAAAATTCTAGCACAACATCAGGATCAAAACTACTTGGGAATTTAACAGTTGAAAGCAAACATTTTGCCTCAATCCAAGATTTAATAGTTGTATTCTGAGTACAATCAATATCAATCTCTTCAATGAGTTTTTCATACCGTGAGAAAGCTTCGAAAGAGACAAATCTCGAAGGATCAAATTTGCGTTTTGAAGACGAAGATGCATCACCTGATTTTCTACTCTTTTTCCTTCCAGGTTCTTCCTTAAGAGCCTCCAAGTTACGCTTACGAAGATGAAGACAGCCAGATATAATGTTCGGGACAGTGACACTAACTCCTTTTCTGTCGTTGTCACCATCAGTGAGATCCACAATAAGAGAAGAGGAAGTTTGCGAGATGGTAATAAAGTCTTCATGATTTGGAGATTTATCTGACGGGATGATAGTATCCTTAAATGTCTGAGGAGAAGCAGCCGGAGAGAATAAATCCACCATAGGAGACCCAGGAGAAGCTTCTAGTGATACGCATGTCGCATGTGGCGGTGATGAGTGTGAGATTAAAGCTAACTCTGTATTTTCCATGGCATCTAGATGATTGGTAGTAAGATGGTTAGCCATAACGGCAGAATCGTCGTCGGTGATAATGGTAGGTGATGTTTGAGTTGCGACTTCTGGCGACAATTTCTTAGGGAAGCAACATTTAAATTTCATTTTGTAGAATGAATAATTGACTAATAAATATTTGTAGAAGTGATAAATGTTCGTAGAAGAAAACCGTCTTAGTTGTTATGATAACAATCTCGAGTTACGATAAAGTGGAGCAACAAAGCAACTAACACAAGTTAAAGGATTTATTGAGTAATGGCTTGTACGTTTCCGGAAAAAAATAACAAATAATAACCGGTATTAAAGTCTTGGCCAACTAAATATAATTTTTACGTCCATGTTATCTAATTAAATTAAAAGAATTGTAATCTATATTTTTAAGTTTGAATTCATGTAGAATATGTCATTTTTAAATAAAAGAAAACTTTCCAAAATAATAATAATTATTTGTCAAACAAAAATAGCCCACGATTGAGAGGCCAAAATTGTAGCAAATTTTTGTGTAACTGCTACACGTTTGCAAATTATGCTAATGTAATTTGAAATTTTTTCTACAAAATTAGATACATGTTTCCACACTGTAAATTGTGTTAATCCAAAAAGGAACCCACGATTGTAAACGCATGATTACACAAACTCATGTACGTTATTATTTTCGTTCATAATTTTTAGTGTAAATTAATTATAATTTATAAACAAAAACTAAAAGAAGAACAAAATAAAACTAGATATGCAATTGCATGATTGGAAAATATAAACCGTTTCTAAACGAACCAAATCAAACTATATAAATACATTTAAAGGTTGCAAAGCTTAAACACAACAATCCAAACTTGATTTAAAAAACATCCCAAAAAGAACTAAAAAATTGGAGTCCATGAATCCAACATATTTTTACTGCCAAATGATGTTATAATATAAATTATTATTTCTGCTGCAAATACATCTTTGTGATCACTTCTCAACCTATGTTTAGTATGCAAAGAGATGAAAAGATTTTGTGATAATCATCACATTATTTCCAGACTATCACTTGAAGAAGTCAAGTACACTCCTTATTGGTCTGACCTAGAGCAAAAAGGTAGATGACATCACCGTTTTTGCGAGTTGAGAAATCCGGTTGCGATATATCGGTTAGCAAATCTTTTTTTACAAAAATCATAAAACAGAAAGACTTGAATTATTCAAAAAAGCATCAATTGCTAATTTCTAAGATGCTACATATCTATACGATAACATTCTAATTCATATTGGTGGTGAAGGTAAACAAAAATGTTATGATATGCTATCGACTTTTATCAAGCCCATGATGTCCAAAATAGTGGAAAAGTTTTTCAAATTTGATAGACGTGTGAATAACAATTTGTTGGGTAAAGCGTATAAGAAGATAAGAGAATTAAAGGACTCATTTGTTTCTGAGAAGTGTGAATGTGATGGTGAAACAAAGGAATTTTTTGATTGGGATAATTTGTGGAAAGATTTTGGTGCATACAATAACTTGAAAAAGATGAAGCATGCATGCCTTGCTTCTGGAATTTTGCAGTCGAACATTCACTCTGGAGGTTTGAATTTAAGTAGCAGAATCATTTTATTTGATACAACTTTGTATGCTCACGTTATGTTTTTACTTATGTACTCTGTGTTTTTTCAAATTTATTAATTATGTACTTATGTTTTAAATTTCAGCAAATAGTATCACACTCTTTTGTCACAAAAAATATTTTGAAGACATAACAGTTTAGTACAAAATTAAATGATTATTTTGTAGTCATTCAGATTTGACATTATGATGAAAAAAAAGGATAAACCTAGGGAAGATTCACTACTATTGTTTTTTTTCCGTCAATCAGTACTATTGTTTATATATAATCTTTTCAAGGTACAATAATGTTTCTCATAATTTTTTTTTTTTGTACCAAATTATCAAATATGAAAGTAAAGCTTTCGTTTAATAAACCAACATCATATAAGAAGAAATCGGGTTTGGCCCAATAACATAAGTTAATCATATGAGTAAAATATATGGGCTTGACGACCAGCCCAATAACCATAATTGATACCTATATACTACTGGATCAATGGTTTATTAGTTGAAGAATGAGGTTACAATCATTGCTACTGGATCAAAGGTTTCCAATTTTTAAGCAGCCCAAACTTGTTTAGTTTTTGGGCCAAAAAATTTAACCTCAATCTGCATCTATTTTAATTTTTTAAAAATTGCGAAAAAACAAAAAAAAAACAAAAACCGCCATTAACCTTTTGTCTTCCCCACTTCTGGCGTTCATTGGTAACTCCAAACCATCATTACGACTTTTCGTGTTGATCTCATTTTACTCGAAGTAACTCTTCACTAATCCTATATCACTTAAGTTTGCTGCATAACAACTCTCTCATAAATCCAATGTATTTTTACTCATTCATTTTCTCTGAAAAATTGCTCTGTTTTTTGTTTTTTTTTTCTTCCTTCAAAGTGATGCCGATAAACTAAAAACAGAAGTTGATTGATGATGAATTTTTCCTTTTCTCCTTGACAGATGATCTGCTACTAAAAATTGTTTTTCTAGCTGGCCAAACTTCTTTGTCTTCGTACTTAAATTTTCGATCAGCATGCAAAAAGGTGAAAGAAATTTGTGATGATTATTCCATTCTCTCATCACTTTCACTCAAAGAAGTCAGATTTCGTCCTTACTGACCAGAAATGGAGAAAGCGACTAAAAGGTACTCTAAATTATGTGAAAATAACAATCTAGAAGCTTTATATTGTTTAGGTGTTTCTTACTATCTTTTTGAAGACAAACCAGAGTTTGGCATTTCTTTCCTTCGTGATTCTTCAAGGCTTGATCACTATTATGGGAAGTTTCTCTATGGAATCATGTTACTACATATCGGCGGGAAAGGGAGAGAAGAATGAATTGAAATTCTTTCAGAACATATGAAGCCAAAATTGTCAACAATACTGCATGTTTTCTTCGAGTTCATTTATGCTATCGACGACATATTGTGGGTTCAAAGTTCACATATAATACACGATTTGAAAAAAAATCGTTCCCGCGACTTGTGTTTGTGACCAGTAGACCAAGAATTTTTTTTGATGTCAAAAATCTGTTGCTTGATTTTGGGGCAAAGATTGATATATTGACATATGAAAATTTGTCATTCTTGTTTCTAGAATTATGTTGTTAGAGGTTCTTTACGTGGTTGGGATTTCAATGGTGTTATTCAGTTGTGAAAGTTTAACATACTGTATGTTTTTGTTTTTATGTTTGTGTAATTTTAATTGACAATGTTGTTGTGATTTAATTTCTATTATCAAAAACTATCTTAACAAAAACCTATAGAAGAAGCAATACTATTGTTTTTGTGAACTCCTTTATAGATAAACAATTAGTTCTCAAAATTTTTGTTTATTAAACCCAATTATCAAATTATTATTTTTTAGTTTCCAATTTATTCATCTTATTAATTACTAAGTTATAACAGATAATTTGAAACGCATCTTATTATAATATTGTTTTGAAAATATAACATTGATCTCTCCTCAATACATTTTTCTAGCTTCCAGTACTTGTTTGGAGAGCATAAGATAATTTCTAAACTCAATTTTCATTATGACTAACAGATAATTTTCTTTTGCATTTGTATATACATAGAAGAAACTATAGTATTGGCCATATATCAAAAGTTAACAATTGGTGTAAAATATATGGACTTGACGACCAGCCCAATAACCAGAATTGATACTCATAACTAAAAACAAAGGCCACTTATGATATTCTCCACCTCGCATTTTGTTTAAAGCAAATCAATAAATCAGATTCCCATACACTTACCATCTTCAAACCTTTATCCATTTTCCGATCAAATTCCCACCAGAAAAAACCATGGTAATCTCTTTTTACTAAGCTGAAATAAATCGTTGATGATCTGTGGCTATGATCCTAAGCTACGTCAAATTTCAAGATACACAATTAATGTCAGATGCTTAAATTTCGTTGTTGTTTATGTCAAAACAAAACATGAAAGCCATAAATTCGTGATTTTTGTTACTCTGCGGAAATTGAAGCATTCAGAAAAGAAGTAGTTCAAATAAGAAAGCCAGAAATGTAAGTATTCAAATAACCCAATAGTAAATACTTATATCGTTCTTTATTTTCTTAATCAAATAATGCTTTCAATCAGAGCGATTGCGTGTCCAATTCTTAACAATTAATGTATTTTCTTTCAGTTTTGAGATTGTTGATTTCACTACCAAACAGAAACGCCATGAATGCAAAGATGGTTTACAACTCTGTGGAATGTTTAAATCTGACCAAATAAGGTAATCATACTCATCAAACTCAGTATTTACGGAATAAATTAATATTTGTGTTACTATACTATCCATTTGAACTACATAACTAAACCAACTAATATAATTGTTACAGTATAACTACTGTTAAACAACTGATTTTCGTAACTAGAACATTCGTAATATGTCTAACAAAAAAACATCAAAATTAAACTTAGAGATTAAAAACAAGAACCCAAACTGAATACAAATATACGAACAATTTTTCAAAGATTAAACTAATAAAGGTAGTGTTGAACAAACTGAAATGAAAATACAAAATAGAAAGCAAGCATAATAGAATACTTAAGCATAGCAATCTAAGGGAAATAAAGTTGATCAACGCTACTTTTTATCCTTATCATTCTTCTCTCATATAACCTTTTTGGGTCAAACTTGAGTTTCTTGTTAACTTTGTTGCCTTCGTTTTCAACGTTCGCTTCAACATTTTCAGCCTTTCCAGAATCTCCTTCCACCATCTTTACATCAATTAAGTTAGATTCTTCACTTTTCACAACAGGATTAATTTCCTCCTTACTCATCTTTGCATACATAGACATCTCTTCTTTTTTCGCACGACACTCAATGTCTTTACGGTTTGAAAATGGTGTAGAATTGCTAGATTTTGTACTCTTAGATAATTCTTCACTCTTAGTAATCAGGAGTATTTGCTGTTTGTAAACCAAAAATATGAATGAATCGAGAGTTATGTGATAAAACATTAGCACATAGGAAAAATAAACTTTTATATAAAAATGGTTATGCTGCTCTAACTTAATCTTCGTTGCTCGGGTGTGCTTCTTCAATTCGCATTTGCTCAAACCCTTCATCCTCAGACCAAACTTTACAAACCATATATGTATCTTCATGCTTTGATAAATGTTTAGGCTCAACAGAAAGGAGGAATTGAAATTTCTTTCCAAACAACATCTCTGATTGCCAAAGGCAGATTCTCTGGATCTTCAATTTTGGTTGAAGAAAGAAATATATAAGTATATTTGTAAGAAATTTACGATAGCTTAAAATTGTAAATTATAGAAATAGTAGCTCTTCATATTTTCCATTTAGAAGAGACTCAGTAGTATGTCCTATAACTTGGACTCCAAAAGAATCAAACAAAACACATTTTGTATCCCATGTTTGGTCCATTATTTTGAGATGTAGTTGTACCTTGACAAGACAATGCAGATACATTAGCTAGAGAATTGCAAAACTTTAGAAAGAAAACAATATGTAATAAGCAAATAAATAGTATTTTTACCTGGAAGAAACGATTTGCAATGACCTTTGCATCTCTCGCAAAAAAACTTTGGAGTTTGACTGGTCATCTCACCAGTGTATTCCAAGTGTGTTTCTTTGAATACTTTTTTGTTGCATTGCTTGCATCCAAAGTAGTACCATCTTTAATCAGTGTCAATACCAAAAATAGTCACCATGGGACGGAATTTTCCAACCTGGTGTACAAAAAAGGTTAGAGAGAATGTAGTTATAAAGCAATTGAAACAAATCAAAAGTTAAATTATAAATAACTCTGCAATCTCAAAAAGCTCAAAAATAGCTTTCCTTGGATATTCGAGGCTTGTTTCTGGCCTGATAGGAGTTAGTTCTATGTTTTTTCTCTTCTTAGCCAAAGGAGTGATACCAATAACTTCATTACTATAACTTCAATGAAAGATCTAAGCATTTCAATTTAAAACTGGAGAATATATTATAAATGAGAAAAGTCATAATACGGTAAAGAGACTTAACAGTTCAGTGAGACACTTGATTTCAGGAATTGTTGAATCTGTTGTGACAATTGAAGCATCGAAAGCATTACATATGCTAATATTATCTGGAAAAAATCATGATAAAAAATGAGTACGTGTTAGAATACATGTAGTGTATACAGAAACGAATGGAATAAACAGAAATCAAAGGAAAAATAATTACCTTGCCAAACATTGATCTTCCCAAACATTATCAAACAGAAGAACCCGACATTACTCAAATTGCATTGAGTAGTTTCAATGATTTCAGCATGTTTGACCCATAATGTGCAGTCCAATTTGGTCCCCCTACCAATTTACAAAAAAGTAACTCATTACATACATACGGGAGACTGTCATAAATAATACAATCACTCTAATTATTTTTACACTTACTCATGGTTTTTAATAACTCAAATTATTTGTACACTTACTCATGGTTTGTAAGCTTGAAATTGAGGTTTTTTGGTTGGCGTTCCCCTAACATCAGTTAGGTATGGGTCACCAACACTAAAAACTCTCCCAAAGCTGTTTGCGTCAAAATACATATTCAAGACCACAACTGATACAAAAGAACATCAATTAAAAAACTGAAAATAGATAGTAGAATACTTGAAAACTCACCAACCAAAACATTAGTCGGAAGTTGCTGACAGAGTACTGCATCAAAAGCAGCAAGACATATGAATGATTCATTAGTTACAAGATCACAATTAGTGACGGTGGTCATGTACGTGAATCCAATCTTGTACTCAATCTCAGAAGCTTTATATTGGAAATAATCTTTGGTTAGACTGAAATGTTTGATGACCTTCCACTTCCCAGGCGTCATAATGTTTTCACATTTCTTTACATGATCTTTGCGGACTACAACGCCTATTCTGGATCCCTATGTGAAAAATAGGAAATATAAACCGTTAGTTCAAGTGTGAAAAACAAATACAAAATGAATAAGAAGGTCAACACAAAAATTAGTTGTTACTGACTGTTTTATCTGCTACAATCATCTCAAATGATTCTCCATGTCTTGGATTGTATTGTTTCCAAGTATGAAGAACTTTTGCTCTCACGGTCCACTTCATGCTCCATGGTTTTAGAATGTTGAATAAAGGAAATTCAGAGACAGCAACAGAAGATAAGGCAACGACTTTGTTTGAGGTACTCTCTATCATATCGCCCATTGTTTTCCCAATGATTTGGATTTGTTCATACGATGGCTACTACTTTAAATGAATAGACTTCAGTAATGTTGATAACAAAGAAAAAGTTATAGTGTAGTACGTACGTCGTGGGAAGGTGATCGTGGGACGATGGCTTTAGAAATTTTTTATTTTTTGACTTTAATATAACTGTAAATGAATATGTTTAGGATACGATTTTTGGTAGAATAAGTTTAAGATTGAAAGAAAAATTGTTGTTGTATAAATATTAATTAATAAGAACGTTGTTTAATTTTTATACGCAAGAAGTACTAATAAGAATGTTCTCTGTTTAATTTTTATCCCGAAAATTCAGTAATCCTCATTTTGCAAACGTGTAAACTTAAAGGGCTTTTACAAATTTTTAAATAGATCAAGGGGTTTTTAAAAATAAGGCCGCCACTTTAATAAGAGTTGATTGTCCTAATTGTTCTAATTGTACCTTAGTCGTGTTTTCATCTTCTTCTTTACTGTTCTCTCTTTCCTCTCCAGAACCATCATTGTCCTTTTTTCTCCTTCCTTTCCATTACCATCAGTAGATAGTTCGTCTACTTTGTCTTCTTCTATCTCTTCTTCATTTTTCTTATCCAAATCCTTCTTCTTAGTAATCTTACTCTTATCCTTCTTATTTTTCACTTGTGTATCACGTACACCACTAGAATCTCTTACTAGAACCATCACTAAACACATGAAACAAAACAAAACCCCATTTTAACGATTATCGATTTACAACGAAATCAATTTACAACACACTTAGTAGTAAACAATGAAGGATTTCTCATCTTTGAACCAACAAAAGCAAAATAGTTGCCCAAATCGACACCCACCAGAAGCAAAATCAACACCCAACAAAAGCAAAATCGACACCCAAATCGCTAATTTTAGAATCAAAATCATGAAAAAACATAGGAAATTTGATATAGATAGATTCCTTACTTTTGGACCTCTTCGAATCATCTCTCGTGTCTCTTCTCGCCGATTATTTTAGAAACTATCGGTGTCTCTCGGTGAAGAAGAACAAGGTATAAATCGTCTAGAAATCGTTCGGTGAAGAAGAAGAGAAGAACCCAATTAACAAATTAGGGATTTTAGGGCTTTTAATTTGGGTGGGTAAGTTTAATGGGTCGGGTTTTAATTTGGGCAGGTTTTAATTAAGTGGATTTTAATTGGACCAGGTTTTAATTTGGACGGGTTTTAATTGGGTCGGATTTAATTTAGCGGGTATGGTTGAGTTGAAAATAAACAAAAATCCTACATTTTTTGTCTTTTAATAAAGTTTTTAATGTAAAAAACTGATAAAGAAAATGAAAAAAAAAAGCCAGCTTAGTGTAAATATGGAATGTAGCTATTGGAGATAAAAATATCTTGGAAATGAAGAAAATGTTTACAGCGACTAGATAGATGAGAACTTTAGACTAGATAGATTATAAGACACTAAAATTCATGTGTATATTTTATAACCATAACACTTCCGAATTTATTTACTTTTTATTCGCGAATATTTTATATAATGAGTTTATGTCTCAATGACTAGCTTTGTCCAAGTCGGGTTATCCAAACCGACTCAGATCGATCCAAACTGAGATAATGTAATATGAGTATGTTTTAGATAATCCTAAGTATCCGATCGGATATAGTTTTGACGAATCTGTTGGGTTCAGGTCTGATTATACCCGTATAATCCGAACAATCCAAAGAAATCCGGTTAAATATATATATCTCTATCAATTTATTATATATATACATATATATATATACATATATAGATACATATATATATATATATATATGTTTGATCCAATTACAAGAGCAAAAAACTTATTTATGAAGTAGAATAAAATTTTGTTTATCTATTTTCATAAAAATGTAATTTTTGACTTTTTATCCATGATATTGTATAATATTCATTGATATCTATTTTCCCGACTTAAAATACTTAATATTTAAACTAATATAAATTTTTCGAGTTTAAACCAAAAAACCCAACAACCGAGTAACTTCGACCTAATCAGATCCGATCTGATATAGATTTAGGTTTAGTTTGATAAGTAAATTTTTTCCCGAATAACCTATAACCCGAATGATCCAAACTGAATCTTAAACAATATCCTGATTAGACAGGGTTATATGTGACATTCTGGAGTGTTTGATTTTTGTTAGTTGATTATGTCTTTCGTGACGTACATAGAGGCATAAGACAACTTAATCTTTTTGTAAACGTTATTTTTATATAACATAAACAAAATATTTTTTTGGATAAAAATACAATATATCTTTAAGATAACATATTGATCAAATAAAGTTTCTTTTCAAAAATACAAACATATTTCTTTTCCTCTAATTTGTTTTAACAAAACAGATTTTTCAAAAATTAGAGATAAATATTGTTGGAGATAGACCTCATCTATGTGGTACGGTCCATATGGCTTCAACAGGCCCACAAAATCACCACGCCGATCCATCACGAGGCGAAATATACTTGGCAAGAACCGATAAACATGAATCATCTCTTCTTGGCGTCACAGCCTGCATGGTATAAGGCGCATATCCACTGTATTTGTCCCTTTCTCTCTGCAACGCATTTAATATATTGATGGAGCATTACCTAATCAATAGGCAGGTGTACTCGCTCATTAAGCATTTAATGCTAGGAGAGAAGTAATCCAACAACTCGATAGCTCGATGAGCATGCCAATAGCAATGACACCCTACTCGAGGACCCACACGTTACGATCGTAGATCATCATAATCGGCTTGACAGCTCAGCGAAAAGGTCCTAAGCGTTTCGGTTATAAAGAGGAGCATTGGGCACGCCAAGCACATGATCTGAACCCTACTCTCTCTCACGAACTCCAGAACTTTTGTATCATATTTGCCACCTAAAACCAAGAATCCAAATACATCTTTGTAACATCTAGTCGACTTTGGTCAATAAACATTATGCTAATCTCACCACAAATAATTGGCACCGTCTGTGAGGACAAAGATTACTCTCAACTCAAATGGCAAACATGATCAACCGAGCATCTCTAGTGAAAACGTCGAACCAGAAAAAGCCTCCAACGGCTCCACTAAAGAACTCACCGATAACTCTGCAGCAATAAGGCATTGCACCTGACACGACGTCCTCTATCATCCCAGCAACAAATCTTTAACCAAGGAAATCCAAGAAGGACCTCGGTAAGCAACACACGCTTTGAACCACGACACGACGACATACAGACATGATGGCCTCCAGTTCATTATCCACCACATGGAGCAGATGAACAAGGAAACCTTTGCACGCCTCAAAGCTCTAGGCACCACATGGTCTATTTGCCAAGAGCAGATAGCCACGTTTCAGGTAAAACAAACACTAACCAGACTAAACCAAACCCCATTCGGAGACTTGCCTGCATCCCAGGCCATGCTGATGACCGCACCCATAGCAAGAATCTTGAATCTTGCCTTAGAGTTCCAATCACAAGGAGAAGAAAAGGTCAAAGACCTAGAGAAAACCGTAGGCAGGTGGACTTTGAAGCTGAATCAAGCAACCAGCTTGGCCCCAGAATTGGACGTCGTTCATGTCGAGACGCAAAATATCTCGTTCATGCATTGCTTCTCAAACACACCTATCGACATCGATGCAAAGTTCAGATGTCTGACATAGAAAGGAAGAACGGACACGAGAAACTTTCTCACATTCTTCACCATAGCCACAAGGAGGACAAAATTTACCCCGGAAGAACGAGATGTCAAATTGTGCAAACTCTTTGTAAAGCACTTAGACGAAAATGTGTTAAGATGGTTCGCCAAGCTCAAGCTGTGTTTGATCAATAAATTTGACCAGCTTACTGAAGCATTCCTGAAGCACTACTTGATGTACATAAGACAAAACAGCTCCATCGTTGACCTACAAACTGTCCGGAAAGGACTAGACGACCCATTCTGAGTGTTCCGTGATAGATTTTGAGAAGTATCCATAGGCGTGTAGATCGCTGACGAGAACGCAACCGAGCTCCTAAAGATCACAATCTGGCATAAGGACGAATTTGTCAAGAAGGATCTAAAAATACATAAGCCGACTTCCCTAGAAGAGGAGATGCACTAAGTGCTTATGCATGCGGAGCTCAAAGAGGAAAAAGCGGCAAGTACAAAGCAATATGCTTTATTAAGAAAAGGCCGTGGATCCCAAAGAGGGACACTTCATGACATGTAATAATTCCATCCGGTCCATAAAAAACCACAAGCGAAAGGTGGAGGCCGTCGACTACCCTCCCTTGGAAGCTTCCATGCCCAAGTAATGTATCTAGATCATAGACGGTACCGAAGAAGGATATGCAGAGGCAACAACGATATATTCTTCACTGAGGAAGATGCTCCCAATCTCGACTACCCCCATAATGACCCTCTTGTGGTCCAGATGTGCATAACCAATTACAAAGTGACACACATCCTGATTGACATAGGGAGCTTGATCGACATAATCTTCAAGGAAGCCTTGGATAAAATGAATCTCAAGGACTTCAGAATGAAGCCGGTGCGATGTCCCCTCACCGCGTTCGATGGAAACACCTTGAACACAATCTGAGTGATAAAACTCCCAATACACCTGGCCAGCATGACCAGGTGGGTACAATTCCATGTTGTGGATGCGTCGATCATATACAAGTGGACGTTAATACCCTTTGGATCCATACGATGAAGGATGTGTCGTCCATATATCACCAATGCATCAAGTTTTCGACTCACGCTGGAATTTACACCCTAAAGTGGAGTAGGAAAATGTCGCTCTCCTGCTTCATCACCGAGCACATATTGTGCACCAACTAAGAATAGACGTATACAATCTTAACCCTAAATACGTCATCCGAATGGATGATATCGGACTCCCCTTTGAAGGAAAGAGACAGATAGATAAACTTCAATCCACCCGTCCCTAAACGATGCATGGGAATATGTACATACCTCAACCTGGAGATCCGTGCCAAGCTCAAGAAATTCCTCGAGGAAAATGTTGCGACCTTCGCTTGGAGAACAGACGACATGCCGTGCATCAACCCAAAGTAAGCATACCACGAGCTCAATTTAGATCCCACTTCCATTTGATTTAGCAAAAATAGTGCACGCAAGGAGTTGAATGAATGCAAGCGGTGAATGACAAAGTCGAGCGACTTCTAAAAGTAGGGCGATCATTGAACCGAGGTACCCGAAGTGGCTGGCAAACCCCATGGTAGTTAACAAAAAGAACGGGAAGTAGAGAGTCTATGCTGGCTTCATGGATCTCAACAAAGCATGCTCTAAGGATAGCGTCCCCCTGCCACGTATTGAAAAACTCATTGAAGCCACTGCCTGGAAAGAGCTCCTCTCTTTTATGTATACCTTCTCTGGATACAACCATATCAAAATGAGCTATACGAATCAGGAGAAAATTGCTCTCATCACAGCAAGGGGGACGTATTGTTACAAGGTAATACCCTTCAGCTTCAAGAATGTTTGTCGCATGACTCAGGAATACCATGGAGGTCTATATCGATGATATGCTCGTCAAGTCCACACGTGTGGGAGATCATGTCGCACACCTTAAAGAGTGCTTCATCATCTTAAATGAGTACAAGATGAAGCTCAACCCGGTCAAGTGTACATTCAGAGTAACTTCTGGAGAGTTCTTGGGGTTCATGATCACCAAGCGTGACATTGAGGCGAACCCCAAGAAAATTCTGATTGTACTCAACCTACTGTCTCCAATAACCGCCGGAGAGGTCCAAAGATTAATTGGGAGAATAGCTTCACTCAACCTTTTTATCTCCGGATCGAGTGATGAGTGCCTCTTGTTCTATCAGCTTCTCCGCGGCAACAATCATTTTTTCCAGGACAACAAGTGCGAAGAAGGCTTTATATAGCTCAAAACTTACCTATAAACACCCCTAGTTCTGGTCAAACTAAAGGAAGATGAGACGCTGTATCTATATATCGTTGTATCTAACTTGAAAGTCAGCATCGTCCTTGTTAGGTAAGACCGTAGAGAACAAAGGACGATTTTTTACACAAGCAAGGTGTTGGATGGAGCCCAGTCAAGATACTCGAGGACGAAAAACTTGCACTGTCCATTGTCACCATGGCACAAAAAATGAGGTTTTACGTCCAACCGCACAGCATCATGGTGTTATCAAACCATCCTTTCCGCAACATTCATTGTCCAAGCTAGTATGGCTGTCTCGCAAAATGGGTAGTAGAGCTTGAGTATGACATAGAGTATAAAGGAAGGATGACCGCCAAGTTGCAGGTACTCGCTGACTTTCTTATCGAACTAGCACCCAAGCTAGCATAACCAGAGACACAAGCATCCGATACATGGTCCCTGAACGTCGACAACTCAGTTTCAAGACATGGCTCAATAGTCTGAGTACGGCTTGAATCACCAAACAAGGAAATACTAGAACAGTCTTTCAAGCTTGTCTTCCCGGTATATAACCACGAGGCCATGCACAAAGCACTCATAGCGGGAATGCACTTGGCCGAGACCTTGGGAGCAAAGTCCATAAATACTTCATTGACTCTCAGCTAGTCGCAAACCAACATGTTAGGATTTATGAGGCGAAGAACAAAAGAATGGACGCATACCTCAAGATTGTGGATGAGCTCGAGATAGCTTCTATGCGATTGTACACAACGCTGAGTCGTACAAGTTAGGAGCATCAAGTTCCAAAGTATCAATCTCGAGAAAGGGCAAAAATCATGCATCGCGATTAGCACAAATACGGTCCCGCACAAAGAAACCAAAAAACCTCAGCCCATTTGACAGGACAAAAAATTAACGAATGGGTAGAAGGAGATCTTCCTCTACATAACAGACAGAACCACACCGACTAATAGATGGGCGGCATGCCGATTAACACCAAGAGCTTTGCAATACCTTCAAATGGATCGACCCCTTTTTCGTCGAACTACCAGTAAGGTCCTCCTCAACTGGATTGCCCTCAAGGAAGTCAAGGAAATCCTTACACAAATCCACGAAGGATCCTACGAAAAAAACTCTGACAGACAATCCCTAGTTTAAAAGATTAAAACTTCGGGCTACTACTTGCTGACCTTGCAGACTGACTACAACTCTCGCACGACAAAATGTGAGCAGTGCCAAAGACATGCCCCTATCATTCCTGCCCCGATAGAAGATCTTACCAGCGAGGCAATGCCATATCCATTTATGCGATGGGCTATGGACATTGTCGACCTGTTCCATCCATTATGACAAAAGCACTTTCTCCTCGTCGTGATGGACTACTTCACCAAGTGATTGGAAACTGAATCGTATGTAACAATCAAGGACAAGGACATCCAGAGGTTTGAGTGGAAGAACATCATATGCCGCAATGGACTTCCCTAAAAAATCGCCATGGAAAACAGTAGCCGATTCATCTTAGTGTTATTTGAGACCTTTTGTGCAAGATGGAGAATCCGTGTGAATAAGTCCACACCGGGTACCCCCAGGGAAGTGGACAACCTGAGTCCACCAATAAGGAGATCGTCAATAGACTTAAGAAAATATTGAAAAAAAGAAGGGTACCTTGGAAGATGAACTTGATGGAGTCTTATGATCACACCGCACAACGGCATAAACAGGTCAGACACCTTTTGTATTTTCCTACGCCATTGAAGTAGTGGTACCAACCGTGCTTACGGTCCCAAGTCTACACATATAAGCCTTCTCGTTGGATGAAAACTCCAATCGGGAGGCACTCGCATGAAGCTTAGATAACCTCGAAGAAGAGAGGGAGCTGGCTTATCTTCGTGTCTAGAAATACCACCGGAACGTAGCCAAGTACTACAATACAAATGTGAAGGACGACACTTCGAAGATGGTGATCTTGTCATGAGAAGGGTCATCAAGAATACGGCAGAGCCAAATGCTAAGAAGCTCGGTGTAAACTAGGAAGGTCCATACATCATTTGCAAAGTTGTCTATCCTTGTGTATTCGAGCTGGCCACAATGGAAGAAGATTTGATCCCACAAAGTTGAAACTATATCCACCTTAAGTGCTACTACTACTAACTCGGCTCTATAGAAGGGAGGACAGCCGAATTTGCGCACCTTCACTCGACCACAATGGCACTGACACTTAAAAAAACTTGTAAGATAATTGAACTACATCTCGCTTGATCCAAAAAGGGTATGTAGGCAGCCTTCGGGCACATCTATTAGTATAAGTTAAGTTTCAAATTCTTTTTATCTGTTTACTTACAAATCCATGTTCGATCACACAATCTTTAAAAAATGGGGGAGTGGCTAAGTCTCTCGCACCCTAGAAGCCGAGTAAGATCTCGCAGTGTACAGTCGTGTTCGATCACGCAGTCCTAAAAAAGGGAGAATGGTGAAGTCTCTCACACACTAAAAGTTGAGTACGTTCTCGTAGCCTATGTTCATGTTCGATCACGCCCCTAGTCCTGGCCAAATCGGTGGAAGGCGAGATCTCTATCTGTATATCGCTATGTCCAGCTTGGAAGTCAGCAGCGTCCTCATAAGGGAAGACCGTAGAGAACAAAGGCCGATTTTCTACACAAGCAATGCATTGGATGGAGCCGAGTCAAGATACTCGGCAACGAAAAACTCGCACTCGCCATCATCACTGTGGCATGAAAAATGAGGCTGTACTTCCAATCGCACACCATCATTGTTTTATCAAATCATCCTTTGCGCACAATCTTTCACTATCCAAGCCAGTCCAACCGTCTCGCGAAATGGGCAGTCGAGCTCGAGTACGACATAGAGTATAAGGGAAGGATGACCATCAAGTTGAAGGTTTTTGCCGACTTCCTCATCGAACTAACAACCTAGCTAGCACAACCGGAGATAGAAGCATCTGATACATGGTCCCTACACGTCGATAACTCAGTTTCAAGATACAACTCAGTAGTCGGAGTAGGGTTTGAATCGCCAAACATGGAAATGCTAGAACAGTCTTTCAGGCTTGTCTTCCTGGTATCTAACAACAAGGCTGTGTATGAAGCACTCATACCGGGACTACGCCTCGCCAAGACCTTGGGAGCAAGATCCCTAAATGCCTTTATTAACTCCCAGCTAGTCACAAACCCACACGCTAGAATTTACGAGGCGAAGAACAAAAGAATGGATGCATACCTCAAAGTCAGGGGCGAGCTTGTAACGGAGTTCAGTCCATTCTCATTGACCAAGATTCGGTAAAGCAATAATTTATCCGCAGATGCCTTAAAAGTTCTGGCTTCTACGTCTGATCCTACATAACATCGAGTCATACCAGTTAGGAGCATCAAGTTCCCAAGGGGAAAGATAATGCCAAATCATGCGCGGCAATTACCACGGATAATTTCTCGCACCAAGGAATCAAGAAATCTCAGTTCATTCAATAGGACAACAAATCAACAGACTGGCGGAAGAAGATCTTCCTGTACATAAAATATGGAATCACACTGACTAACAGACGGGCGGCACACCAATTAAGAGCAAGGGCTTCACAATACTTGCAAATGGACCGACTGCTAGCAGGGTCCTTAACTGGATTTCCCTCGAGGAAGTCCAGAAAATTCTTACACAGATCCACTAAGGATCCTGCAAAACCACTTCAGCAGACAGTCCCTAGCTCAAAAAGTTAAAACCTTGGACTACCACTCGCCAACCTTACAGACTAACTGCAACGCTCGCGAGACGAAATGCATGTAGTGCCAAAGACATGCCCCTATCATCCGCACCCCCATAGAAGACCTTATCAGTGGAGCTATGCCATATCTGTTTATGCATTGGGCTATGGACATTGTCGACCCGTTCCATCCATCAAGACAAAAGCACTATCTCCTCATTGTGACGGACTACTTCACAAAATGATTAGAAGCCGAATCATATGCAACAATCAAGGACAAGGACATCCAGAAGTTTTGTGTGGAAGAACATCATATGTCGCCGTAGACTTCCCTACAAAATCGCCATGGAAAATGGTAGCCAGTTCATCTCGGCGTCACTCCAGACCTTTTGTGCAAGATAGAGAATCTGTCTGAACAAGTCCACGCTGGGTACCCCAGGGAAATGGACTAGCCGAGTCCACCAATAATCAGATTGTCAACAGACTTAAGAAAAGACTGGAAAAAAGAAGGGTACCTAGGCAGACAAACTCGATGGAGTCTAATGGTCGCACTGCACAACACCATAAGAATCAATAGGTCAGATACCTTTCAACCTTTCCCACTGCATCGAAGCAATGGTACCAACCGAGTTTACAGTCCCAAGTCTACGCAGATGTGCATTCTCGTTAGATTAAAACCCCAATCGAGAGGCACTCACAGGAAGCTTGGATAACCTCAAAGAAGAAAGGAAGCTGGCTCGTCTCCGCGTCCAGAAATACCAGCATAATGTAGCCAAGTACTACAATGCAAAGGTGAAGGGACAACACTTTAAAGAAGGAGATCTCGTCATGAGAAGCGTTATCGAGAATATGGTGGAACAAAACGCTGGGAAGATCAGCGTAAAATAGGAAGGTCCGTACATCATCTGCAAAGTTGTATGTCTATGCGTATTCAAGCTGGCCACAATGGAAGGAGAAATGATCCTGCAAAGTTGGAACTCTATCCACCTCAAGCGCTATCACTACTAACTCCACTAAGTAGAAAAGAGGACAACCGAATTCTCGCACACTCACTCGATCACAACAGCACTAACACTTAAAAACAAACTTGTAAGATAACTGAATTATGTCTCGCTTGATCCAAACAGGGTATGTATGCAGCCCTCGAGCACATCTATTAATATAACTTAAGTTTCAAATTCTTTTTATCTGTTTACTTATAAAGCCATGTTCGATCACGCACTCTTTAAAAAAAAAGGAGTGGCTAAGTCCTTCGTACCCTAAAAACCGAGTACGATCTCACAGCCTACAGTCGTGTTCGATCACGCAATCTCTAAAAATAAAGAAAAAATGGGGAATGACTAAGTCCCTCGCACACTAAAAGCAGAGTACGCTCTCGCAGCCTTTATTCGTGTTCTATCACACATCTTAAAAGAAATGGAGTAGCTAAGTTCCTCGCTTCATCGCATCTGTTACCCCAATGACTTGACCCCACATCATGAGCGGGTCCTAAGCCTTAGTTAGATCATCTATAAGCTGTTCCACCCTGTTAAACTACTCTGTGAGTACTTGCTCCTGTTGAGCACGTCCTTGGTGCTTTTCTTCCTCGAGCTCGTCCAGGGTCCTTTAAAACCGCTCTACTTATATTCCATCAGCTCTTTGAGTTTAGCACTTCGGGAGATGTCTTCGTCGTCCTGCATCAGTGTCTAGCTTATGTCATGCTTGGGCGCCTCCAACTTCTCTTCCATCAGAAACACACGCTTGGTAGCGCCAGTCAGCTTGTTATCTTGTAGCTTCAGCTTCTCGTGGACGAGGGAATATCCATGTACGTCACCTCATAACGCTTTATAGGTCGGCGTAATCAACCACCATCTGAGAAAACCGAGTCTAATTAGCTAGTGCATGCTCGTATGTTGCTAATAACTAGTTAAAGATTCCGCCCATCTAGAAACATGTGTCATGTCAGCGGACGATACATCATTTATAAAAAAACAAAAGATAAAAGAATAGGTCGAGCACATACCTAAAGGTAGAGCGATGCAAACTTCTCATAGTTTTTCCGTCATAGCAAATGTGTAATGGACAGCACCATGGGTCCCAGAACAAATAACTACCCAAAGAGTTTTAGGGCCAGACCCTTCTGCTTATACAGTGAACACTCCCTAAAACAAGAGAAATCCACGACATACCTTGGGACCGCGGTGCCATCGATCCGCACCCTCTTTGCCGTTTTTTCAGACATAGACTCCTTCCCAAGACAGCACCAAAGAGCACCCTTGTCACCACTCTTCCTCTTTCTGCTGGTGTCAACAGACGCCCTCGTAGCCAAGTAGTCACCCTCAACCCCGGTGACATCAACATCGGACCTGCCTTGATGATCATTCCTAATGAGTGCCAGTTTAATAACAACAATTATAGTGTGTTCTGGAGCAAGGTCCTCGCTGACCTGTGCGGACGTTGTAGTTGGCTCGTTCAAGTCGACGATCTCTATTGATCTCAATGCGCTTCACCATCATAAACCCGCCATCGCTAGGCACCATCTTGACCTGCCCTGCTGATGTTCTCTCTCCCTCTAGCCTCTCATCGGTAACATCCTAATGGATGATCGGTTACAACTCGGCACCATACCTCTGCATAGTTAAGCGAAGCTTGGCCATCCTATCCTCGTCGGCTAGGCCAAATACAGAAGTAAGAAATATATAACAAAGTTGTTTGAAGTCGACCCTCGATATTTTTCCACGTCATGAAACCCAGAGATTTGATGTTATTGAAGTGGCATTGCAAAACAAACAAGAAGTAGGAGTTAGACTTACTCATTATGACAAAGTCACACACACTCAACACAGTCGCGTCACCATAACACTAGACACGTCTGCGTCGCCATAACACTCGGCAGTGCCATAGGTGGGATTCCAACAATTACAGATAAGGGGATGGTCCACATCGAAGGTGGTATCCGGACTAAGCTTCACGAAAAAGTAGTGTTCCTTGTATTTGTGAAGTTTCGACGTAAACCAAACTGCAACCTGACAGTGTGCTCACCGAATACGTTTCATCCTTATCCCTGTAATGGTTTATCTTTGTGAGTTATTCAAAGAAGAGATACTTAACATTCATCCCGGCCGCGACACCCAGCACAAGCGCGGTAACAATGTTACAAATGTTAGAATTCGATAACTGTGATGTCGCGGCACCATGCACAGTAAGCAAATAATAAATGCGACAAGGAAACTAGAGGCTGTTGATAAGAGAGTTTTTCGGTCCTAAGATCAAATCAATTGAGCATAGTGGTAAGTAGATGAGATTTGTCAAACCAATACTCAGAAGTTGCTTACAAACAATCTATCTACTACTAGACCTTAGTTCAAGCAACTTATCAATCTGTCACAAAGATAGGCTATATATCAAGTAAGCTTGCAATCTAGATAATAGGACAAAATAAGCTAAAAAATAAATAGAAACAGAATTTAAAAATTCAAAACAGAGAAACGCATCAAAAACAGAGTTTAACAATTGCAATAAATGGAAATAAGGTTAAAAGCATAGATCTAAAGGATAAGGAGGGTTTGATCGACAGTAAACTCAATGATCCTAACTCGCCGCACTATATTGAGCGATCCCTAGACCGAGATAGGACTAGATCAGCCCGTTCACACGGAGAAGATCCCTAACCAAATCAGATGATCCATTACGGTGCTAGCCGCGATCATACCGAATCAGAAGCTTTAAGTTCAGCCCAATACTTCTAACGGCTGATCCACATACTAGATCTCTCTTTGGTGGATCAAACTATCACTCACACGGCACTTGGTCTCCGATTCTTTCGGTGCTAGCCTTAGATCACAGCCCAAATTAGATCTTTCTTGATCAGTAAGAGATCAGCATTAAGCCTACCCATGTGGGAAGAGATCAGCGTTAGATCATGGTTCGCACGGTGAGAGAATCGGTGGATTGACCTCCGATCTCCCTATCCTCGAGATCCACAAGGATCTACTCGCGCCTCAT